>JANDJZ010000021.1:0-246101 GCA_027943245.1 Acanthamoeba sp. SK_2022b
GCCACGGTTGACCGTGCTGATGACACAGATGAGGTCGAGAAGCGAACGCAGCATGAACAGGTGTCACGAGAAGCATCTCCCGCGCCGCAGAAGGCGGCACCACCGGTGCAGGTGCCAAAGGTGGTAGAGACCAAGAAAAGCGAGGAGGGAAGCTGGGGCGGCGGTTGGGGCGGCTGGTGGACCGCCACTTCCTCAATCGTGACCTCCGTCACCGAGACTGCCTCTAAAGCGGCAAACCAGCTTGGTAGCTCATCTTCTCTTCATTTCGTTTTGCGTTAGACGCTCCATCTACTCGATATTTAAATCGTTTGCGATTTTTGATGTATTTGATGCCACGTGCAGCTGATCAGTTGAACGCGGCCCTGTTGGACGAGGTAGAAGAGGAAGGTGAGGGCGCTCAGAAAAAAGATCAAGGAAAAGAGGATGATCTAAAGAGCAAGGGTAAGGAGAAGGCTGATGACGATGGCAAAGACGAAGAAGAGGACAAGGGAGTACGTGAAATATCTTGGTCCCAGCTGCCAGGTCGTGCACACGTACTTACTTAGGCTCGCGCTTCTGCTCGTGCACAGTTCTTTGACTACATCTCTACAGTGCTTCAGCAGCAGGTGGAGGATGCCGAGAAGGTAAGCTCTCCACCTCCCTGCCGCTTGTCGTCAAATGATCATGCAACCCGCTCATTGTGAGTATGTATTGCGTGACGTGCTTCTAAAGAAAGCAACATCCGTGATCGAGTCAACAATTACCTCCCTCAACCAGTTCTCCTTGGAGCAGAGCGTGGAGATGGGGTGATGATTGCTTGGCTTGTGCTTTCGTTCCTGGTGGCTGCAAAGTATTTAACCTTCTGGCCTCACCCATGCACAGGCAAAAGTGGACCATACAGTCACTGGACGTGCTCGAGGCTGTGGGCAAAAAGGCCATCGAAACCCTCGAATTGGACGAGAAACAGATCCAGCAATCCATCGAGCAGCTCGCCCTTCAGGTGTCTATTTGCATACCACACACACACACACAACACATACGCACGCAAACGCCACACATGTATACGTGTGCTCACGGCCGTTATTACACAGGAGGCTGTAGAGGGTGAGAAACGCTCGGAGAGAGCAGTCAGCCCGCCAGCAGCAGCCTCGCCAAAGCCAGTGGTTCGCAACAAGGTAGTCACGTTTGAGTCTAATTTTGAAGACCACTACGGCAAAGCTCATCTTGAGGTACGTTCTCTTGGCAAGACGACCAACTTCGTTTTGTCAGTTGTTTAAGCATGAGCGGTTGTTGGTGTTGTTGTTGTTGTTGTTTCGATGACTTTGCGCAGGCTTTGGAGCATCTGAGCGCCAGCTGTTTGATGATCTTCTGCAAGGCCAACCCTCAAGCCCTCAAGAAGCTCGCAGGTATGAACGCCCAGCATCTTTGCACCCGCCGGTAACAGGAAAAGATCACTTCTCACAGCTGCTCAACGCAGGCACACTCAAGAGGGTTGAGCAGTTATTCAACGAAGACGATGAGGATGAAGAGGAGGAAGGCAAGCTTGATGCGAAGCTCCTTCGCAAGCTGGTACTTGGGCCTATTCGTATTGCTGTTAGAAGGATTAGCTTACGACCGCCTGTCGTGCGCACTCAGAACCGGAAGGCGCGGATGAAGCGAAAGATCATCGAGAAGTTCGTTGTCACTGCCAAGCAAAGCGCGCAACTGCTGATCGAGGAATTCACCAAGCAGCTGAACACTCTGACAGGTTTTCACCTTCAGCTTCCACTCTGATATCAATTTCATACATACCCATATATTGACTCGATTCGCCACCCTACTCTAGCAGGCCAGGAGGAAGCCAAGCGTTCGCCCGAGGAGATCTCTGCCCAGACTTTGGCTCACCTTGAAAAG
Organism: Acanthamoeba sp. SK_2022b; assembly: GCA_027943245.1. Classification (NCBI taxonomy): domain Eukaryota; phylum Discosea; order Longamoebia; family Acanthamoebidae; genus Acanthamoeba; species Acanthamoeba sp. SK_2022b. Next base: position 1,873 of record JANDJZ010000021.1, read on the forward strand.
ACGTATGACGGCCTCAAATGGTAGGGAGGGCCAGACTAGCTGATCGTGGTGTTGTGCGCGTACGCGTGGTGGTTGCCCCAGTTCGAAGAATGCGATGCTTCGTCTGTCCGAGCTGAGCGCAGCTGCAGTGGAGCTTCTCCTGCGCGTGGCCGAGAGCTACCTCGTGGGCGTCACCTCGCCCGTAGTGGTCCACAGGGAGGACAAAGACGACCTGCAGCAATCGGTCGAGGCCGAGGAAGAGGCCGAGGACCCCGCCGACGCACAGGAGTCAGCAGAGGAAGCCCACGACGAGGATGGCGTGGCCAACACGCCCGCCCTCGTAGCCAGTTCCCTTGTCAAGGACCTTGTGCGAAACCTCGAGGAAGTGACCCAGGCCTACATCGCCAGCATCGCCAGCATCGCTAAAGAGGGCAAGAGCGCCCTGCAGGCTATGCCTCCTACGTACGTGAACTCTTGATTCAGTTGCGGCTCTCTCTCTCTTTCTCTTGTTGGCAGCTCACACCTGTGACAGTGAGCAGGACGTGAGCAAGCTGAACGCCGAGATTGACAAGAAGGTCAAGGCGCTGAAGAAGGACGTGGAGGCCAGATACGGCAGCAGCGCCGTGGAGAATGTGCAAGAGGCCAGGAAGCTGTTCGTCAACATTAGCAAGGCCGTGCTCGTAAACGGTCCCGGGCAGTCCGCGCCCGTCGCCGCAGTCACTGAGCCTTCGTCACCACCCGCTTCGTCTCCGTCGCCTTCGCCCATGACCGGACGGAAAGCCCCGCTTCAGGGAGAACAGGAAGACGCAGCAGCGCACAAAAAGGAGGAGGCCACGGAAGAGGAGGCCGGCGACGAGTGACTCGTGGGTGGTCACAGTGACAGTGCCAAGGACTGCGAATGCACAGGAGCTAGCTAGGCACAAGCGCGAATGCACAGGAAACAAACGACGAATAACAAAAACCCAATTAAAACCGAGATCTACCATTGCTGGGCGTCCTCGTTTTGGAGCCCAGGTAGCTCACCGGGCAACGCGGGTCCGGAACTAGGCACAAGCGCGATCACAACGTGAGGCCGGTGAACCTGCGCCAACCGGCCAATAGAATGACGCGCAAAAAGCCAACTCCGGTCTTTGTTTCCGTGGCAATGGTGTGAATGCGGTCCCCTGTTGGCCAACTCCATTCTCTATGCTTCTCACGAGACAACGGGGGTAGACACATGTTGCCAAGCACCCGGCGACATTGTCAAACAACTACAAGCGGTGTAAAAGAGCCAAGCTACTCAGTTCTTCTATCTTCGCAACAACCACGAAACATCTCCCCCTTGGCTTTGCTGCACGGACCATGTGCGGGGCTGGATGGCGAGTGGCAATCTTCCTCGCACTGTGCTGCATTGTCGGCCACTGCTCGGCCAAGGACTACGCCTTTCGAATTGATCGACTCTACATGACCGGCAGCAGGTGTCACATGTACGACCACCTCAACCCGTCTCATGTGATTCAGCCCATCCATGATACATCTCACCATGGGCATCGCTGTGGTGTACAGGCTCGATGACGGGCAGGGCGAAGACTGGGTGTGGAAGTTCCAAGTGGCGGGCACGGGAATGTCCAAGTGCTTCTTCCGCCAGACCTTCAGCGACGACTACCCCGACTGGTCACCGCACTGGGACATCAACTTCTCGTCCTCCAAGAGCGAAGAGCAGGTAGAGTTCGAGGTGTACGAGAAGGACGCGGACGGAGACGTCTGCCAATGGAGCATCGGGGACGACGACGGCCAGCGAGCCAGCGACATCAAAACCTACAGCATTGGCAACCTGGAGGAGGGTCAATCCATCAGCTGGAGCTACGGCGGTAAGATGCCTGACGATGATTGCACCATGCAGGCCACGGGCACTCTCACTCGACTTGCTGACGACGCCCCGGTAAAATTTGGCCACAACTTACCGTGCCAACTTTCAACGTTCCTACTCACATCACGTCATCTTTTGTCTGTCCTGCATATATAGCCCGGCTCTCCGCGCATTTCATCCACCTCGCTCTCCATCTCCGGCGGCAAGCTTCAGTTGACCATAGAGGGCAGAGAGCTCGATCCTGACCCTGACGAGAAGCCCGTAGTGCAAGTATATGGACCGCAAATGTCCTGCGTCGATTCGTCGATGAGCATCGCCAGTACGCGAGCACCTTGGCGTTCACAAGCTTTTCGTCGATCGCGGCAACCACTGACTCTCACCGGTGTTTGATTATGCGGTGCATTCAGACAACAAGATAACGTGCACGCTGACCAGCCCTGATTCGGACAAGGTGTCCAACATGGAGACCCAGGTGCAAGTGCAGACCATATACGGAGTCACGCGCACCGCCACAGTCGCCTTCCCCAGGTGCTCGCCCGTGTGCCAGAATAGCGGCACCTGTTGGTGGTCCAAGGACGCTGGCGGCCTCGAGTGCGTGTGCACCAACTACCTCTATTACGGAGCCCAGTGCCAAAACAGTACGATCTCGCTACATCCCAAGCATTTCTTTGACTTTTACTGACTGGCAGCTGTCCTGTGTTTTGGGTTGTAGAGTACCCGGATGGCGAGCCTGTCCTACAGGCGGTGTCGCCTATCGGAGGCGACTATACCAAGGAGATCGTGATTGCGGTGTCTGGCCGAGCCTATCCCGATAGTGATCCATCCATCCAGACCATCTGTGAGGTCAGCTGGAGCGGCAACAACCAGCGCGTGGCCCCTTCGGGCGACCGGATCGAGACTGTGCGCGACGTCGTATGGAGCGGACCCTTGGTGCCCTACGACAACCGACCTATCGCCCAGGCAGACGCGCTCACGCTGCAGGGCCTGTGTATCATCCCCCAGGGCACTTTTCCGCGCCCATCTGCCGACAAGAAGGAAGCCATGGTCACGCTTATCTGGCGTCGACAGGCCACCGGCGAGAACATTGCTTCGCGCGACTCACGCCGCTTCCTCCTCTACGGCCCATTTTATCCGGCCAGCTCCACCGTGCGGGTTGTGGCGAACGAGGCCGACGGAGAGGTGCGAGTCTTCAGGGACCAGACCTTGAGGGTCACCCTCGCCGATGCCGACGGCAACAATCGCGTTGGAGGAGAAGACGCCGACATCTTCTCTCTGTCGTGGCACGATGGTCCCTCAACTGAGCCTCTCGTACGACCCTCGGCCGTTTGAACTGCATACAGTGCGCTTAACTCCTGAACCACCACACCGCAGTTTGGCATCAAGGGCGGCGACGCAAAGGCGTTCCGCTACAGCGAGTGCCGCCGCAAGCCCGACAACCCGACGTGCGCCTACTACGAGCTGACGCTGTCGTTCGACTTTGCCGGCCGGTTCAAGGGCAACGTGTTCACAACAGACCCGTCGTCGCTGGAGCTGGTTGCGATCAACAAGGCCGAGGTGATCTTCGATGTCAAGGGCCTGGGAGAGGTAGCCCTGCCGGTGCCTTCTCGGGCGCCGTCGTCCATCGCTTGGGCCGACAAGCTGAAGGATCGGTCCAAGATTCCTCTCTTCGACAAAGGCCTGGCTCAGCTGGTATGCAACTGGCAATTTTCTTTTCCTTTTCATTTCTCAATTTAGTTTTAATTAACAGTTGCGGCAAAGCAAGAAGCTGAAGATGGAGGGGGTGGTGATCACAGATTTCGCCTAACACAGGCACCAAGGACCGCGCCAATGTGCTGGGGCCGCTGTTCCAGCGCTGGAAGGGTGGCTGGTTCACGCAGCGGCAGACGGTGAGCCTTGCCCTGGAGACGGCGCTCTCGCAGACCACCCTAGGCTCGGTTCACGTCATACGCGGCCAGGGCATAAACGAACCCGCCTTCTGCGACACTCACACCGACGAACTCGACGCCGGTTCGTTCTTGCTCCCTCTCCTCTTCCACTCCAATGAACCTCACAATTGTGCTATCGTGATGTGGGGTTCCTACTCGCTGCACAGGAGCGCTGGCCAAGACACTCACGCCCTGGCAAAGCAAGGGCAATGTTCCGGACAAGTTCCCCTTGACTGGGCTCGGGTTCTCCGACGGCGACTGCGTCACGTCGCTGGTGGTCAACATCGAACTAGTGCACCGCAATCCAGACTCAGTGAACCTCGTGCTCACTCGCGTGGGCAAGGCCAACACCAACCCGCGCGCCAAGAACACCACCACAGACGTTGTTCTCAAAGTCGCCACCACCAGTGCGCCACCTTTCCCTCGCGCGCCTCTTGACGGCAAGTTGAAGCATGCGAATTGCTGACCTCTACCCTCTCGGTCGACGCAGCTTCGGCGCCTCTGGGCAGCGGAGTGCCGTCGCCGACGGTGCTGCAGTACACGATGGCATCGGTGCCAGGCCTGGCCGCGTTCAAGGGCCTGCCTGCGCTTGCCGACTGGGTGCTCACCGTGAACGCGCCGGCATCGCGCGGCCACATTGCCAAGTGGTACATCGACGTCCAATCGGAGTATTGCCTCAAGAGCACCGGTACCAACCATTACCCAAACCACTCCGTGGCGTTTCATCGGCTTTAGCTCACGACATGACACGACACCACCAACGCAGCTATCGATAACTCGATATGTGGCTTTGGCGGAGGTGAGCTCTACGCGCGGGCGTCCAATGAAGAGGACATCGTGCGCCTGGAGTGCCCGCAGGGCGGCGTCATCTCCAAGATCCTGTGGGCGCGTTTCGGCAAGCTCGACGGCTCGTGCGAGGACGACAACGTTGCCGTATACGATGACTGCGAGGCCAATCGTGGCATCGTGGAGCAGCGCGTGGGGTCGGTGTGCCTGGGCCACACGTCGTGCGAGCTCGCAGCGCTCGACACGCAGTTCGCCGAGGAGATCGGCGAGCCCTACCTGTGCCCGGGCGAGCTGCCGCCGTGTCCCGACGACATCTCGCTGCTCACCGACGAAAGCAGTTCGGCTTCGCAGTCCAAGCGCGAGGCCGATGAGGGCGGCAAGACGAGGAGACGCGACAGGGAGCACCACTCCAGGGAACGCGAGCTGCCGTGGACCTATCCCGGCACGGAGGACTACTACTACAAGAACACGCACGTGAGGCACGTGGCCGAGCCTTATTTCAGGCCGCGGCGTGCCAGCGACGCGCCCACCTGCACCTATAACTCGGTGCGGCCCAAGAAGGCTCTGATGGTGAAGGCCATGTGCGCCGATTCCAACGCCGCGTTCAAGTCCACCGACTCGCCGCCCGTGGAGAAGCGCATGCTCATGGCCAGCGCCAGCGCAGACTTTGATAACGACTGGAAGGACGAGACCGTGACGCTCTTTGGCTACGAGGGGGGCGCGCTCCACGCTGCTTTCACCTACATCGAGGCCGGCAAGCCCACCACGGCTGTCTACAAAGGCCTGACCATCGGCGGCGAGCCTGTGGTGCTCGGCGGCCAGATCGAGGCGCAGACGGGCGATTTCGACAACGACGGCTACCCGGAGCTCGTGTTCGGCTTCATCGACGGGACGACGGGCGCGCTGCAGGTCTTCCTGTGGGATCTCGCCATCGACGACGAGCAGGTCTGGGGCGCCGGCAACAACAAGCTCAGCCGTTCCAACCTCCAGGCCTGCGGCTGCTTCGACCGGACGGCCATCATGCGCAACCTCTTCGACGGCGCGTCGGCCCTGTCCCTCCCGGGCAGCCCGACCTTCCCCATCTCCTCCAACGGGGCCAGGCTCGATTCTCACGGCTTCTCCTTTTCCCTCACTGCCGGCGACGTCGGCACCTTTGGCTTCGATATGGTGCGCCACCATCGCCATCTTCGTCTCCGTGTCCCATTCATGCACATATCGGCCAACACATCTCTAATCATTAATGCTTTCTCACCTCAGCTTGCGGTGGCGTGGATCGCTGACGGAAGCACGGTAGCGTGGTCGCTGTACCAGCAAGACGAGGCCGCGGGCCTGGCGCCGGTGTCGAGCCAGGCCATGACCCTGCGCTCCATCAGGCACCCGCACGCGGTGGCGATCAACCTGGCCGACTACGAGGGCTCCGGCTCGAGCGAGCTCGCGCTGGGCATTGTCGATGACAGCGAGGTGCGCGTGTACCTCTACGCCATCGACCAGGCCGAGGAGGAGTTCCCGATGAAGCAGTCCAAGGTGATCACCGTCTACCCGGCCTCGAGCCCGGCCCTGTGGGGCTCCGACCCTCAGTTCGCGCAGCGCGTGAATCTGCGCATGATCTCGGGCGACCTCGACGACGACGGCGATGCCGAGGTGGTGGTCGCCTTCACCACCGATGACCAGGCCTACATCTACCGCATCGACGCGCCGGGCACGGGGACCAAGTGCCGACGCCTGGACTGCATGCAGCTCTTTGGCAGCTTCGAATTCGGGCTGCCGCTGGCCTCCACCAACACGGGCGCGCCGACGCGGAGCCGCGAGCTGCGCATGGCCATCGGCAACGTGGACGACACCTACGCCAACGAGCTGGTGGTGGCCGTCGAGTACACGTCGAGCGTCGACGCGTCGGTGCACAAGGTGATGCTCACGAGCCTCACGGCGCAGCCCAACGTGGACGATCCGTTCGCCATCAACGGCCGCCACTGCTACAAGGGGCCTCACTATCAGGAGGGCGAGGAGCTGGACACGCCCACGGTCAACAACATGGCGCTCACGGTGGGCAACCTGTACGGCCTCGGGTTCCGCGTGGGCGAGCCCATCACGGTGCGCTACGAGGGCGTGCCGGAGCTCATCGCCGTGCTGAACGCGCCGCCGACGCACTACGACGTGCTCGACGGCGCCGACGTGATCGTCAACCCGGGCACCTACCACGGCTCGGGCTCATTCTCGCAACTGTCCAACATCGAGGGCGTCGTGTCGTCGTTCGAGGTCACGCGCGAGACGGCCACGGCGTCGACCAACTCGCACGGGTTCCAGCTCAACGCCAAGATCGCCGTGGTCTTTGGCAACGTGGACCTCGCGTGGCAAAAGTTCAAGTCCAACTCCGAGAACACGGGCGTGGCCACGACCGAGCAGATCGCCGTGGCGCGCGACGTGGTGGCCTCGGGCGACGACTCGGTGCTGTTCATCTCCACCGACAAGGACGTGTGGAAGTATCCCATCGTCGACCAGAACGGCAACCAGGTGGGCACGCTCGATATCGTGCTCTCGTCCAGCTGCGGCGAGCGCTGCGTGCAGAAGGCCGACGGGCGCGACCTGTGGTGGTTCACGCCCGACCACGAGCCCTTCAACGTGCTCACCTACCCGGCACGCGCCCCGCGCGACTTCAACCCGGTCAACCGCATCATGGTCGGCGAGAAGGTGACCATGGGCCCCAACGCGCACGAGCAGTGGGTCGACCAGCAGTCAGGTCGCTCGCAGAACAAGGTCACCCTCAACCACTCGGCCGATAGGGAAGGTGCCGGCGGTTCTGTAGGCGTCAGCGTCGGTGTCGACTACATCGTACGCCGTTCACTCTCTCGCTTCACACTGATTAGATCTTTGATATATTTATATTATATAATTATATAATTATTTACTAACGCATGCATGCGCGTACGCCAGTTCTCCGGCGCTTTCATGGGCGTGGGCCCGCAGATCAAGCTGCCCATCGGCATCTCGGTGGCGGCGGGCTACGCCGGCCGCACGGAAAAGTCGGCAGAGAACATGGACTCGTCGACGAGCTCGGCGTCCATCAACCGCGACGCGTCGGTGCACAGCTACCTCGAGGCCATCTCGCCGATGCACGCCTACCGCGTGCAGCCCTACGTCTACATCGCGCGGACCGTGTCCGGCCAGGAGTACCTCAAGGTGGACTACAGCGCGGAGCCCGGCCACTACCCGGGCGTCTCCAACTGGTGGCAGCGCAAGTACAGCAAGCCCGACCCCACCTTCAACATGCCCTGGTGTACGTGCCCCACTTTCATCTCTTTTTTTTAAGAAAAATATTTCTTTATTATTCTTTATTTAGTTATATCAATTATTTATCTTATGGCCTCGATATAAACTTATATTTCATGAATAAATTGCTGCAGGGTGGACGACGTTCAAGAGGGACAGGACGATGCTTACGAAGGAGATCGTTGCGACGCCGCCTTTCCCAAAGCTGGGAGAGGTGGTGCAGGTGACGGTGACGGTGCGCAACAAGGCGATGGTGCAGGCCGTCGACGTGAGCCTGTCGCTGTGGCGCGGTAGCCCGGACAACTGTCTCGACCTGACGTGCCTCTTCCCTGGCCGAACGCTCATCGGCGCGACGCGCATCAACATCATCCCGGCGCAGGATCAGCGCGACGTGAACTTCCTGTTCAAGTTTGACGGCACCAACAACATCCATGCCACCATCGACGACAACGACGAGATCGACGAGACGCACGAGGACAACAACCAGGGCTACAATCTGATGTTCCACAACCTGCGTGACGAGGGCTACACGCTGCAAAACGTGGCGCTGGACAAGACAATCGGCGTGAAGGCGGTCAAGGGCGGCCCGGGCAAGAAGTGGACGCAGGGCTACGACGTGTCGGTCACCGTGCTGGGCGACACCTTCACGCGCCAGAACGTGCTCTCGTGCAGCTGTGGCACGGCGCCGTGGGCGGCACCGGGCGGCTCATCTCGACCATCAACGTGCCGCGCATCCGCGGGTCCGTGCGCAGCACGACTCGGTACACGCTGTCGGCCTACTGGGACACCAGCAACACGGCCCTGTACGGTCAGCAGGAGCTTCACGCCGTCATACTGCACTCGGGCTTCGACACGACGCCCGACAACATCATCTCGCACGTCGTGCAGACCGTCAACGTGGCATGCTTTGGCGAGGTCGACGTGTGCGGCGTGTGCGGCGGCGACAACAGCCTCTGCGCCGGCTGCGACGGCGTGCCCCTCTCCGGCAAGACCGTCGACATCTGCGGCAAGTGCGGCGGCGACGGCTCCACGTGCTGCGTGCGGCGGCCCTCGCAGGCCACTGTCCAGTACGTGCGCCTGGGCGACGACTCCTCGAGCAAGGTCAAGCGCGTCAAGGTGGGCGATATGGTCGTGTGGGAGAACATGCTCGACTGGAACGTCAAGATCGAGGGCGGCGTCTACGACTACGTGGGCGCCCCGACCTTCGAGCTCGAGACCCTCAAGAACCGGGGCTTCGACATCCACGGCGAGGTGCCCCCGATGACGCTCGACGAGGACACCGTCAACGCTTACGTCCAGAAATACCTGAACATGGTGGTGATGAAGGACCACAAGGAGCCCGACGGCACCAATCCCGCCGTGCCCACACCTGTGCCCGACGCCACCTCCAAGTACCTCAAGCGCTCCGCCACGGCCACGGCGCCCGTGCTGACCGTTGACGAGAGCCAACAACACGCCGGCGATGAGCTGGGGCTCTCCCGATTCCCTGGCTGGTGCAGTCCCCCCCCTCCTGTTCTGCCCGAACACTCACTCCCCACGCGTCCAGTCACTTGGTCAATTCAGTTCCTTAACACCAACTCTCAATATATGTGACATATGGCGCCACGGCGAACAGGCATGTGGGCGAGCCGACCCGACACGTTTCCGAGGCGCGCCTTCGGAGCCTGCGCGAGGCTCGCCTGGAGCGCCGCCGCAGCGAGAGTCACTACTTCAACGATGACGAGGACGAGTACGTGGAGGACTTTGCCATGGACGGCATCTGCTGTGCCCTAGCGGACCCCGACGATGACGACAGCGACGACGGAATGGAAGACGCTGGCAACAGGCGACGGCGTGATCAGTCCGCGCAGCGCCAGAGCGAGCGCGAGTACCAGCGCCGGCAGGCCATCCACGAGGAGCAGCGCCGCCACCTGGCGCGCCAGCAGTTGCAGCACAAGGCCAGGAACCGCAACGCGCTGGCGCCCATCAAGACCACACCGTCGTCGTCGGCGCTGCAGCCCGCATTCTCTCTGCGCAGGCTCGCCCTTTCGATGCTCGACTCACGCAAGCGGCAGATCGACCACCTCGACGCGCTGCTGGCCAACTCGACCACCACCGACCAGGTGCAGACCAGCGCGGTCCAGTACAAGCGCGACCTGCTGAGCGACCTGTCCTACTACGAGCCGCAGGAGGAGGTGGAGGTGGACGACCAAGACGTGCTCGACCAGGTGCGCTGCCTGTGCCCCAACTCGCACAAGCGCGCGGTCAGGGTCAAGGCCAAGGCCAAGGCCAAGGCGGGCGGCAGCACTACCGACGGCAGCGGCGGCAAGACAGCCAAGCCCGAGGCCAAGCCCAAGGCGGAGGGCACGGAGGGCGCTCCAGCCAAGGAGGAAGAGAAAAAGCCCGAGGACAACGGCGAGGCCAGCTTCGGCGACGGCGAGCTGGGCGCGCCCGAGGTGGGCACCGGGGCCTCGATGCAGATGACCACCTCCTACGGCGTGGCCACGTTCTCGGGCTTCGGCGCCGCGCGCGGGTGGACCACCTACGACTTTGCCGAGCTCGCCAAGACGGCCGAGGGCGACCCGAGCGTGATGGCGCCGGGCGCCGCCAGCGCGCCGCACCGGTTCTTCAGCCCGGGCATCTACGTGTGGCACGACTCCAACAACCCGTCGCTGCACGGCACCATCATCGTCGACCCGTCCGACCTGCAGAGGGACGTGTGCGGCGTGTGCGGCGGCAACGGCACGTCGTGCCTGGACTGCAAGGGCGCGCCCTTTGGCCGGGCCCGTCGCGACGTGTGCGGCGTCTGCTACGATCCGTTCGTGGACGCCTACGACCCGGACAGGGCCAAGGACTGCGCCGGCGTGTGCAACGGCACGGCCAAGATCGACGACTGCGGCTTCTGCACCGGCGGGTCCACCGGCCGCCTGGCGGGCTTCGCCAAGGACTGCATGGGCGTGTGCAACGGCTCCACGCCCGAGTTCTGTGGCGTGTGCGGCGCCGACCGCGACACTCACGCCTACCTCGCCGACTGCGCTGGCGAGTGCGGCGGCCCGCGCAAGCTCAACCCGTGCGGCCACTGCGTGGGCGGCGACACCGGACTCGACGCCTCCTACGGCATGGACTGCACGGGCACCTGCGACGGCAGCGCTGTGCGCGACTGCCACGGCGTCTGCCTGGGCACTGCCAAGCTCGACTGCGCCGGCGTTTGCGGCGGCTCGGCCAAGACCAACGAGTGTCTGCGCTGCGTGGGCGGATCCACTGGCCTCGACGTACGGCTCATGGGCCCCCTTTTCTCTCGCTTTTCCTTCCGCGCATTTCTCCCTAACATTACACATGCACACATGCAGGCGGCGATGACCAAGACGTGCGCAGGCATTTGCGCTATCACCGAAAGCCAGGTGTGCGGTTTCAACGGCACCTCGGCCAAGCGGTTCGACGACGACGACGAACACCAAGCTTACGAGGCCATGGCTACGATGGGCGAGCGGCAGGCCTGCGGCGGGGTCGTGGACAAGCGCGGCACCTGTTGCGCGGCGAGCGATCTTGACTGCGCCAACCTGTGCTACGGCAGCGCGACCGTCGAGTGCGGCGTGTGCGTGGGCGGCTCCTCGGGGAGAGACGTGAGCGAGTTCAAGGACTGCCAGGGCGTGTGCAACGGCACCGCGCGGTACAACCCGTGCGGCGTGTGCGCCACGCCGGCGGCCTACTACAACGGCACCGGCTACTCAGTCGACTGCAACAACGTTTGCAATGGCTCGGCCTACGTCGACGATTGTGGCGTGTGCGTCGAGGGTTCCACTGGCGTTGCGGTACTGCCCCAATTTCTATAATTAATCATTTCATATTTTAAAAAAATTAAAAAAAGAAATATGAAAATATGAAAAAAGAAATACTTATTATTATTATCTTGTTGCAGCCCAACGCCAAGAAGGACTGCCAGGGAACGTGTTTTGGCAACGCGACGACGGACGACTGCGGCGTGTGCTACCTCCCGGGTGACGGCTTCGAGCCCAACTCGTGGCAAGACTGCGCCGGCGTGTGCAACGGCACGGCGGTGGTCGACGACTGTGGCACCTGTGCGCTGGGCACCACCAGGCGCGAGTTCAACGCCGACAAGGATTGCGCCGGCCAGTGCTTCGGCCAACACGTCATCACCGACCCGTACTACAATCCCCTTCCATTTTTTGGAAGTAATTAATCTATTTTTATTAATTCAATTTTTTTTAAAAAAAAAATATAGGGCGTGCTCGTGCCCGGCCGGCCAGCTGGACGAGTGCTTCGTGTGTGGAGGCAACAACACGCAGTGCGCCGGCTGCGATGGCATCCCGTGGTCAAACACCAAGCGCGATTACTGTGGCGTGTGCGGCGGCAACAACACGGCGTGCTGCTTCCTGCCCTTCGCCCAGACGACGATCACCATCCGCGACTTCGAGGCCATCATCCTGCGCAACACCCTCGAGACCGGCGAGACGCTGGCCATCACCAACCTCCACGCCGGCTACGCCTACACGATGATCATGTACCGCCTCGACGTTCCGGCCGACATCGCGCGCGTCAAGCAGATTCAGACGCGCTGGGACTACCCGACGCTCCGACCGGGCAACACGCTCGACATCGTCATCCAGGAGCCAGGCATCTACCGGCTCACGTCGGTCGAGAGCTCGTCCGTCACGTTCGAGCTGGCCGTGACCTACAACTCCAAGGAGGCCGACGTGTGCGGCCGCTGCGTCTACACCGACGCCAAGGGCGCCGCCGGCGTGGCTGGTGTCGACAACACGAGCGCGCTGATCAACCAGGCGCAGGAGTACGACCACTGCTGCGCGATCATGCCCAACAGCGATGTGCACCAGTGGTTCGAGACCACGTTCTACTACCACCTCCTGCGGCCCGAGCAGGTCACGCGCGTGGTCCCGCGCACCGACGCCTTCCACGCGACGGCGACGACCCACCGCGTGCGCCTGGTCGAACCGCAGACGATCGACGGGTCGACCTGGTGGCAGGGCAAGCACGTGTCCGTGGGCGACGTGCTCGTGCTGGAGAACCGCGACTCGCTGCCGCACGTGATCTCCTTCAGCGGTCCCCAGCCCGTGCCGGACCTGCTCCTCGAGCGCGGCACCACCGTGTCAACGCCGCCCTTCCTCAAGCCGGGCACCTACCGGCTGCTGTCGAACAAGAACCTAATCAATGCGACCTTCACAGTGGAGTTCAAGTTCGCCTGCTCGGTCTACGCCGAGGAACCGCAACCCCAGGAGGACAACCACACGCTCCTGATCATCCTCACCACGACGCTCGGCGGCTCGTTGCTCGTACTCGCAGCGCTGGCCCTGGTTGTGGCGGGCGTGGCCGCGGTGGTGTACAAATGCACCCGGCCCCGCAAGCTGGAGACACACAGCTCCGCTATGTATCCTCTCTAAGATCTACAGCAAATTTCCTGACATCTGTATAAACAACATCCTGCACACAACACCCACATGATCGCCCCGTACTGGGTGGATGCTGGCTACCTTGCCAAGTGTAAAAGTTTGCTTACTATTATTAGTTGAAACAAAAGGCGTCGATGCAGCAGAGGCTCCACTTGGAGTTGCGGCGCCACCACCAGAAGAGGAAGAGGAACGAGTAGAAGGCGCTGCTCGAAGTGCGGGAGATGTGGAAGAGCGGGAAGACGGAGAGATGGAAGGAAGACTGGCCCGTGCCGAGGAGGAAGATGGGGAAGAGGAGGAGGTAGAGGTCCGAGCGGCCCTTGAAGAACCAGAACAAGGGAAAGAGCACGAGGCAGAAGGCGTGAGAGTCCCCCGCCACCCACACGAAGGGGAAGAAGGTGAAGAGGTAGAAGTTGCCGTCGGTGCGGAACCACAGGAGGAGGAAGAGCGAGACGGTCATGCCGCCGCCTTGGGACCGCGCGAACGTGAAGAAGGGCAGGACGCCCACCGACCACTCGGCTTTGGAGGTGCGCGAGAACCAGAACAGCAGGATGAGCGCCCGGAAGCGGTCTTCGCCGTGCCGGTAGATGAAGCCCAGCGGCAGGAGCAGCGACAGCGCCGACCTCGCGTCGCTCACCACCCAGAACAGGAACATCACGCCGACCACGCGCTTGTTCGAAGCTGTCATGTGTCGTGTTGCGTGAGGCTCTGGCCAGAGCGGACATCGGGTGGGGAGAGAGAGGGAGTCATACATGCAAAGGAGGAGTAGTAGAAGATCGGGAAGAGCCAGCACGTGATGTCGTTGCCGTCCCGCTTGATGAAGAAGACGGGGAATACGGTGGCCCACCACATGCCCGCGGTCGACTTGGCCAGCCAGAAGAGCAGGCAGCCCGCGATCGGTTGCCACTTGGGCGAGCGGTAGTAGCAGAACGGCAGCACGGCGAAGGTGGTCGAGTTGCTGGACGGGTTCTTGGTGAACCACACCAGGTAGAGCACGCCGAGGCCCGTCTTGTTGATCGCCGGGTCGCGGTAGTAGAAGAAGAGCGGAACGAGCGTCGTGAGCACCTTCCTCTGGCCGTTGCTTGTCGATACGCGGAGCCAGTAGAGCAGCATCACGGACAGCGTTGTCCCATCTGAGTCCCGTTTGTAATAGACGAATGGGAAGAGGGCCACCGTTCTGAGTTGTGTGTGTGTGTGTGTGTGTGTGTGTGTTGTGTGTGTGTGTGTGTGTGTGTGTGTGTGTGTGTGTGTGTGTGTGTGTGTGTGTGTGTGTGATGTGTGATGTGTGATGTGTGATGTGTGTGCGTGGTGTGTGCATTATGTGCGTGGTGTGTGTGCATGATGTGTGCATGATGTGCGCGGTGTGTGCATTATGTGTGCATGATGTGCGTGGTGTGTGTGTGTGTGTGTGTGTGTGTGTGTGTGTGTGTGTGTGTGTGTGTGTGTGTGAAATCAGTCATCGTGCGGGAGAGAGCTGGAGAGAAGTCTCTGCATACTGGGGTCGGCCGTCACGTAGATGCAAGAGGAAGATGACGCAGAATATCGTCAACTAGATAGTGCACGACAACACCAAGAGAACGAGCCTTCAGTAGGCGGACAGATGGGCCGGTAGCGGTGACGCTTTGATCAATTGGGCCCAAGCGGAACGCACCTGGCTGTGAGACTTGACGACCCAGAACAGGGGGAACAGGGTGAACGTGAAGGCGGAATGAAACTTCACGATCCACACGAGCCCTGAAGCGTGGATGGGCGTGAGATCCAGCGATGAAAGGCGGGCGGAGCGTGTGGAGACAAAGGGTGATCAACAACGAGAAGGAAAAAGCGCACCGAAGAGGGTGGTGACGGTCTCGCCAGAATCCTCAAAGTGCCAAAAGATGGGGAAGAGGACGATGGCGCGGTATGAGCTGAACGAGTTGGCATTGTAGGCGTGCGGGCTGACGATGGTGCGGTAGTAGAAGATGTAGAGCACCGACAGGAAGAAGCGCCGCTCACCTTTCTTGAGCGTGGACACGATCGAGAGGAGCGGGAAGATGTGTAGCACGGTGCGGCTGCCCTCCTCCTGCCCCCCAAAGCTAAAACAGTGCAGAGCGGAGCGGAAGCAATGAAGTCAACAATATATATATATATTTATAATATGATATTTTATCTTGGTATATTGAAAGAAAAAGCTTGAAGTGACGAACCTCTTGTAGAAGATGATGCACGGCGCGATAGCGATGAATATGCGGCGTTGAGATATGTAAATCCAAGTAAGTGGCAGCAGGCGTAGGGTGAAGACCCACCCCTCGCCCTTATCGCCCTGTTCGCCGCTGCTCTTGGAGATGCGGAAGAAGGGCCAGAGTACGTCCACGGCCCAGCCGCCCGGTACCGACACGATACGCAACAAGATGATGAGTATGGAGAGGCACCATGCCGTGAGAGTCGACTGCGCGGTGTAGCGGCAGAAGTTGACGATGAACGGGTAGAGGCCGCGCTTGAGGCCCTTCTCCGGCTGCTCGGTGCCCTTGTCGTGCCGTTGGTAGTAAAGGGGCCACAAGGGCAGATTTGACGCCGTGCAGCAATCCCCAGCCATGCTTCGTGAGTTTGAAGAACAAGCACAGACAACGTCCTTGTTCCATTCCCGTTCGCCTAACTGTCTCCGCCGGTAAGCCAACCTGCACTGAAAAGATACCCCAATGGTAATTGAATAGGATAGCTCTTTTTATCAACCAATTGGCAGCACGCTAAACGGCTAGTTGGGCAGTGGAGTTTTCAAAGACAACCAGAGAGACGGCCAGCCCAGCCTAACTTGCATTTTTGTTAGGGTTGGCAAACGCTTCCTGTAACATTTTTTTAATGTTGCAGTGAGAGGTATCATTGAGTCAGTCAAGGACAGCATCTTTAATTGGTTTTTTGGATTGCAGCATATGTTTGTTTTCAGACTTTTCTTCACCATTTTTATGCCTTTCCTGTGCTTTTTTTCCTCAACATTGTGTCTTCAGTGTTTCTGTGTTAACTGAGTGTTCAGGAAAATGAAACACTGACTCTTTTTCTGTAGACAGCACCTGTCTGGGAAGTTGTCCTAAATGACTGCTGATTAGACTGTTGAAAACAATAGACATTTTGAGAAGGGGCAGTGTCTCATTTTCATGAACACTCAGTTTGTTGGGGGTTGCTTCTACCTTATGGACCCCCTTTTTTCTTTTCTAGCTCTCCATCTACATGCATTATATTGCTGTTCACAACATGGACCTGAGGATGTGGTGCAGCACCTTTCCAAGGACCATGGCATTGGAATCTACCTCACCCCTTCTGCAGTCAACCTTGCTGCATCCATCTCTGCACTCTCATCCTCCCTCACAGCACACCCTCACCTTCCACTACTCAACTGTTCACTACTCTGATGCTTGTCCTGCCCTCCTCAGTGGCTTCTTTGTTCTTCTGTTAAGCCACTCAAGCTGCTAAAACCTTCACCTGGCACACTCTCTCTGACAACAAAATCCTCCTCCATCCCTCCTTCTACCTTTACCTCCTCACCAGCATCATTTTTCCCCCCACACCTGAGTCCTACATTCACACCATCTACAACGCCAACCCCACCTACAGCATGATGCTTGCCCTTACCAACTTCTACTGGTACCTTCTGCCCTTCACCTGCTGAGCTCCAGGTTTCAAGTACCCAGGCAAGGACTATGCTACCTGGGCCATGTGCTTCCTCGCCCCACAGCATCGGTCAAGAAATCTGAGGACAAGGAGGAGGAGGAGCTCGAGGAGGAGGAGGAGCATGAAGAGAAAGCAATGGAACTCTTGACAATCCAACATGTGTTGGATAATCGAGCACCAAAAAATGTACAAAACAACACTTGAAGCCAAATTGAACTTCACAAAATAGTGTGTGAACCTTTGGGAATGGATCTGAGTAGCATTACAGGCTCAGACCATGCACCTTCAGTATGGCCTCAAATTTCTCAACACTGAGTTACAGTCAGCGTCCCTGAAGAAGTGGAAAACATGAGGAACTGAGTGACCCTCAAGGCCAGTGAGGTTAGGGCTGAGCCAGCTCTTCCAATCCCAAACTGTGTCAACGTGATGAAAAGTCAGAGCGGTGCCTTCCCTAGAATAGGCATGTTCTAGTAGGGCCTGCATTTGGCTGAGAGCAAAGTAGTGATCAGAACACGTGATACACAAGAACCAATGTGCATCAGGTCTGAATTATTGTCAACACAAACCAATGCACATCAGTGCATCCTTCATACAGGAACAGAAGCATACATTGGAGTGTGGAGAGATGCTGATTCTAGCTTGCTCTGTCCAATTTAAAAAAGCTGATCAATGTCCTCATGTGTGTGGCCAACAAGTAAGATGCTGGGATAAACTTCTTGAAATATGACCAGTGCAGCAAGGATAGGAATCCCAGCATGAACACATTCTTGACCAACAGTTATCAGCGTGCAGATAGATGATTGAGGGACTAGTGGCAGGATCAGTGGTGCGAATCCAGTGATGTACTTGGGGAAAGAGATTGACTAAGTGAACCTGTTTCCAAATGCATCCATGACTTGGGGACAGGCATGTGAGAAGGCAGGGAGATGGGATTGGAGTAGTCAATTTTGAGGCCCATGTAGGAACTTGGCTGTTGCTTGGCCTGCTGACACTGGATCTTGTAGGTAGTGCATTTGGTGGCAAAGAGCTTGAGATGTTGCTGGCGTTGTGCATGAAACTCAGCTGCAGCAGCAGGTGATCTTGCTTGCAAACACTGCTGAGCAAAATAGAGACAAGCAGAACATTTTCCAAGCCTAGAGTTTCAAGGAAGCTTGACAAAGGAAAAGTGTTAATGAATGTGCTGCAGCATAGCAGAGTAAGAAAGAAGGGGAACAGTGGAAGAGTGTGAGGATTGGCACAGGGAATGCACTTGGCGCCATTTAAGCGAAATGGGGAGGTGGATGTCACCCACAATCTCAAAAAATGAAGTGAGCCACAAGTGGTGGAGAGACTGGTTATCACGTGGCCAGCAGAGTTGTGGACTGGAAATCTTCCATCAAGATCAAATATCCTTTTTGACATTTCAACCTACTGAAAACCATACACCTAGAAGGGGGTGAGAGATGGCGTGAGAGAAGAGCATGGGTATAAGAATGAAGAAGTAAACTTGATAGAATGATGTGAGCACCAAGTGCCAGTTTATAAGGCAGTGCCTACTGTTAGAAGAAGACCATTGATGAACGTTGAGCAACAGTCAGATAGTAAACGCCATTGGGTGAAAAATTGAAGTAGCCCAATTAAAAAATCAGTTTCTGAACTGATGCACATCAGTTCAAAGATATTGTTGGCCAAATATGAAACAAAGCAAACAAACATTGTTAAATTATATGCAGAGGAGAGTATCTTCCTGCATACTCTGAAGAAGTACTGTGAAACAACTGCCAGGGAGGAGAAGGAGGTTGACCTGGATGCGGAGCTCAATGAAATCCTAGGTGAACCTGATGTGCATTGGTCTGGTTCTGTGGGGGAGCCCAGGGACAAGAGAAGGACCAGGAAGCCCAGACACAGTTGGAGGCAAGGGCAAGGAGACCAGTCAGTCACCAGAGCTGCTGCACATGGATGGGGAGGCCAAGGGAGAGATGGAGCAGGAAGAGGAGGATGCAAAGAAGTCCAACCAGGTACCAATGCACATCTGTTCACCCACAAACCAACCTATCTAGACAGCTAACAAACCTCCTGTGCACATCATGCAGGAGGACACCTTGTCTATCAATGCAGGCAAGGATGACATCAGGTCATCCCAGGCAAGCCTGTCAACGCCATGGAAGCCAGAGGAAACCCTGTCTGGCAAGGCAAGCCAAGATGCCCTGATGTGCCTTGGGTCTGTGGAAGCAGGCCCATCTTCACCATGAAAGGCTGCGCAGCCCCTAAAATGGAAGTGAGTGCTGTCAGCTGATGAGGAGGAGGAGGAGGAGGAGGAGGAGGCTGTGGAGGAGGAGGTTGCCAGGGTAACCCCTTGCAAGAGGGCAATGCATCATCATTACTGAAGAGGATCTGGTGGAGAGGCATAGGCAGATGAAGCATGTTGCACCTGAAGTGACGCCTTTTGACTGTGGGCACATGGAGCAGCAGTGTGTGAAAGCATCCCAACTGCTCACCCTCAGTGATGCAGAGATTACATAAGTTCATGTGATTTTTATGCCATTTCTAACTGCAATATCCACCAGAACATGACCTGATGCTCATTGGGTCATTACCACTTTAAGACACCATCCATTCAATGATGGTACTGATGTGCATTGGGTCCATTGCTCATCTGTCTTTGGTATTGTGCTTGTTGTGCAGAGAGCCTCATTTCACGCCTACATGGAGGCCTACCAAGAAGCTCATACCACCCAGTGCTGCCTGCTGGACAAGAAAACACTCAGGTCCCTCTACAAGAACATCCTTGCCAAAGTCACGCAAACAGAGATAGATAGTCTGTGGCTGAGTGCTCCAAGGGCCATCCCTACAAGAAGCAACTCATATGCACTGAGGCCAAGGAGAGCTGCGAATCTGAGATAGCAGCACAGGAAGCCTTCTCCACTGCTGCTGCAGAAGCTGAGGAGGTGGCAACACAGGCTGATTCTACAACCCCTTCTTCTCAGTGCAGACGTCTTCTGGCTCAGTCTTCTTGTGCTAGCTCTGTACTTGCTCTTTTTTTACCTTGCTTTCTTCTCCTAAGTTTTTTTGTCTGACCTTTTTCTCCATCAGGGCACCTCACCTGTGTCTTCCCAACTCTCTGCTCAGGTCAAGGGTAAGGAGACGGGCCACTGAAACATATTGTCCTTTTGTGATAGTTTGAAATAATGTACCACAAATGATCATGCTATACAGGAACCTCAAGCACTTCTACAACTCCTGAGCCCAAGGGCAAGTCTCCCAACAGTCATCTTGCAGTGCCTTCTCTGTGTGGGTATGTCTTCCTCCACCATTTTGTAGCCTTACACATGCCAGCTTGTGTATCAGGTTTTTGGGACTGATGCGCATTGGTTTTTTGTTCTGATGTGCATAGGGATTTTTACTCAATCATTTTTTTTGAAATCAGGTCACCATCTACCTCCATGATTGTGGGATCTACACCAGTGACTTCATGATGCAGCTGAGTGCCTGGACTTGTACCATGGCGTTGGGTTCTACATCACCTCTTTGCCCAACAGCTTGCTCAAGCCATCAACAACCTTTCCACTGGGTCATGTTCTACTCTTCCATGTCATCCACTTCCACTACTCTCCCATCCTTTATATATGGGGAGGAAGAGGCAGAGATGGAGCTTGAGCCAAAGGAAGCAGAGGAGGAAGAGGATGTGAGAAGGTCTGACAAAGTACCAATGCACATTGGTTTGCCAACAAATTAACAGAGTCAGCTGAGGAATCTCCTATGCACAATTGTCAGGGCTTCCCAGTCCTTCCTCAGCTGTCTCCTGCTCAGGCTGCTGTCTTGTTCTCCATGGGCTCTCCTGCAGAACCAGACCAATGTGCATCAGGTTCACCTAGGATTTTGTTTAGCTCTGCATCAATGGAGCATAATGGATGTAGGAGAGAGGTTTACCCAGAGGAAAGGTTGTTGATTGCTTGAGCAAGATGTTGGCTGAAGAGGTTATCATTAGTATTGAATAAAACAAACAAACAAACAAACAAACAAACACAAAAAGACAATACCTCTGCTTTGCTTGTTGGAGTTATGGGGAGATTTGGTGGCCTTCTCCTACACCGTTTTAGAAAAAGCAAACTGTGCGAACAGTGGTTTCACATTCTCCTCATTACTCCTACAACTTCATTTCAAGATTCGAAAAAGGTAACATTTTTTGTCTGCATTCTCGAAATCGTTGCTTCGCCCCGACCCACTTCGCACAACAGCCTACTTTTAACCATGGCCCTGCTGCTGGACCTGCCAGTGGAGCTTCAAGACCTGATCCTTGGCCTTGTTGTGCTTCACACAGAACTTGCTGACAGTGGAACAGGAGAGGACTTGCCTCGTGCCTGGCTGGCTGGGGCCTGCCCACTCATGCGCGTTTGCCGCCTGTGGCTAGGCATCCTGTCCAACTGGCCCCAGTGGTGCGAGCTCTTGCCCTCACCGAGCCCCCCCTGCACATCGTTCTCTACCCCAAGGTTCACCCTTACCATTTTCTATTCATATTTGCGTTAGAAGTTATAAATTAATTGATAACAAGAACGTGCCCTCATTGCACAACCTGCACAGGGAGCAGTTGATGCTCAGCAAAGGAGCCGATGACCTCGCCTGCCATTGGCGACAAGGCGCCATACGGTTGGCTTCTTCTCTCTCCTACTCTCAGCACAGGCATACGCTGACCAGCTCCACGAGGACGCCGGTGGGTTGATGTGCAGAAGTTGGTCGGGTCCCCACCTGGGGCTTGCATCTCTGATCGAGCGCTATTTGACACAACCAGGCCTGCTGTCAGGTAGTTCATTCATGACATTGACTCTCTCACTCACACACACACCCCACATTGTCACATGTAGCGTGTGGCCAACAAGAGACCAGATTCTACGAGTTTGATCGATCGGTCATCTGCTTGAATGGCGTTGATCGTTGCTTGTTCATGTTCTGTCGGTACGTCCTTTACACACATCTCAACGATCATCGAGGCTTTTGCCCTGCGGCTCACTTGCCTCAAACAGAGTCCCTCTTCTTCAGAATGTCTGGCCATTATCACGCGATGGAGACGACTATACTACCGCCATAGGTGGCCCAAAACACTTGCCGTTCGTATTAGGGAAAGAGATCGAATCCTGGTTCAGGCGCGCCTACAAGGCGTTCTACGGGGTGCGGCTCTACTTTGGGAGCGAAGCCACGGTGGTTGCTCGTCGCCTCGTAGCACGGGACAAACTCAGTCGCTTCCAAGAGAACGTCTTCCACTTCGCGGCAGAGGTGGCCCTGGATGCCCTACCGCCCTACAAGCACGCCCTTGTCTACAAGGCACCTATATTTCCACCCTCTCTCATTACGTCATCACTGCCCTCATTGCTTTGGCTTCAAGCTTGCCGAAGTGAGGACCGAGCTCGTGGTGGCTTTCCTCAGCGCCTTATTCTCCAACCCGATCAGCTGCTCCCTCTCGCTCCCTGTGAGGTAGGTGAGCCCCCACGTCGAAACAAAGCAAAAACCAACCCGCCGAGACATGCAGAGAGGGCGTGGAGTGGAGGCTGCACTGGGTAGGAGTGAAGACCCACTTTGTTGTCACCATTTCTTTCCCCGACGACCGGAGACGCCAACTTGTGAGCGCCATGGTTTGTCAGGCAAGCCCACCCGCCTCATTCTCGCGGGACTCGAGCTAGTGTCTCACGCACGCACGCCGCTTTGCAGGATGTGGCCTACTTTGCGCTGCACATTCTCGGGATGCCCCGAAGTTGGCAATCCGTGGTGACGGTAGAACGCCCCTGTTCTCCAGAGCTGTGCTGTATGGCGTTGCATGACGTGGTGGTGGTGGTGGTGGTGGTGGTGGTGGTGGTGGTGGTGGTGGTGGTGGTGGTGGTGGTGGTGGTGTGGTGGTGGTGTGGCAGGTCGTCTCGGAGAGCTCGGGGGCAAAGATAGGGCTGCATTACGACGTGGAGCAGCTTGAGAAGCACTTTCGAGACGGCGACGAGCGTCGACGAATGTTGGCCCAGCTGGCGCATTGTCACCAGGCGGTCCTCCTCGCTTCCTGCCAAGCCATGCGTCTCTGCCACGAGCGCTTTCGGTGAGACCGTACCATAACCCGCAACACCCGTGTGGCCTGCCACAACACCAACACACTGCGACAAACACCAGGAATTGGACGGAGCGCAAGTACAGAGATCTCGCTGCGATTAGGGGAGCGCAGGGCGGCCCACGATGTGGCAGGAAATGCACAACATAGTTTCGTGTGTGGTTCTGAAGAAATAAATGTAAAGTGGGTTGTGGTGCGCACTTCACTTCCTGCACACCAGGGTCTCCTTTCGCGACACCTGGAGCGGCTGCCGTGAGGCAGCCAGAGGCCGACGCTGAGCTCGGGGTGGCTCCTGAGCTGGGGTTTGGGCGGTGCAGAAAAACAGTGGTGCTATCAGGGTTGTGAATCGTTTTTTTCAACGCCGCACGGCTTCAGAGTTTCAATACTTGCTCACAACAAGCTCTAACAGTTGACGCTAACGATGGACGCAGGCGAGTTGGTGTTGGCGTTGTTGACGATGAAGCCAAAGACGTGGCTCTCGCCAGCAGGGATGCCGCCGGCCTGGGTGCGCCAGTCGGGCAGACTGTAGTGGGGCCCGTTGGGGGTCACCTCCCAGATCTGATTGATCGATCCCTCGATGTTGAGCAGCACGTCGGTTACGGCAACCTGTCCAGGGGTGATTACCACGTTCCACAGCGAACGGCTCTGGCCGTTTTCGACCCACGTGCTCTGGCGGGTAGGGTTGAGCGTGGCGGTGCAGCTCTCTGTAATCGTTGTGTGAGGGCCCAAGTTGGGGTGAGCGAGAGAAGCAGAGCTGGCCAGACCAAGCAAAGGCTACGTACGCGCAGGGGTGTTCTTGAGCACCTTCCAGTAGTCGCCGTCGTTGGCCGCGTAAACGTTGCCGTAGGTGTAGCCGGCAGCTCGGATGGCCTCCTCAAGGACGCGCTTGTCGTCGAATTCAGGAAGGATGTGGCTGAGGATGAGGTTCTTGACACGCGAGCGCTGGGCCAGAGCAGCCACGTCCTCAATGCTGGTGTGCGCCACGAGGCCGCCACAATAGAAAGTGTCGGCGTTGGGAGCGCCAGAGGCCACCAGGCTCTGGTGGAATTCATTGGCCCAAGTCTGGTTGGTCACCTCGTGGATGAGGTAGTCGGCATCGACAGACATGGCCTCGACAAGCGGGCTGTAGGCAGTGTCACCGCTGAGCACGATCTTGACGTCGTCGGTCTGGATGACGAAGCCCACGGCGGGGGTGAAGGAGATGTGGTTCACCAGCATAGCGGTCACATTGGCGCCGCCGAGAGAGAACACGGGCACAATGGGGTTGGTCTCGTTGATGAAGAACTCGTGGGCGTTGAACCAGAGCGAGTCGGCGGTGCCGATGTTGCCCACGTGTTCGCACTTGCCGTTGACGATCTGGGTCACGCGAGCGTAGGCGTCGGGCGCGTAGAAGGTGCGGAGGGAGTCGGTGAGCATGGTGAGACCCTGCGGGCCGTAGACCTGGACCTTGTTGGCAGCGCCACGGCGGCCACGCACGAAACCGAGGTTGAGCGCGAAGCCCATGTCGCCGATGTGGTCCGAGTGGTAGTGGGTCATGGCGAAGTGACGCAGCTTGACGGTCCAGTCCTGGCACTTGTAGGTGCCCAGGTCGCGTGCGATGCCAGTGCCGGCGTCGATGAGCAGGTAGGTGCCGTCGGGCAGCACGATGCCCGTGGCGTAGCGGTTCCCGCTGGTCGGCTGCGGGCTGCCAGTTCCGTGGGTCATGATGTCGATGCCCGTGTAGTCGGACCACAGGTCGGAGCTGGTCGTGGTAGAATCACACAGGGCGCTGCGGCACGCTGTCGGCACGACGGAGCAGTCGGAGTACTCGCTCTCGCGCCAGCCTGCAGACGCCAAGGCCAGCAGAGCCAGCAGGGCAAAGAGGAAAAGATGGTGCTTGGCCATCATGATCGGGAGGTAGTTTCGGTGGTGTTGTGTGGTGGTAGTACAGATGTTGCAAGTAAATGGTACAGGTTGTTGTTGTGTCTTAGTTCGAGACCACCGCTTTTTATGGCGCCATCTCGAGTTGCCCAGGGTGATGGTGTATGCGTGGTGTCAGTGTTGCAGTGCGCCGTTCGCCTTGGATCAACACCCCGGGGGGGGAGGTGTTACGGCTAACTACCAAGCTCGCAAAAAGCAGCAGATCGTCCACCAGCAGGGCGCGTGCTGCTTGCCTGGCACGCGGTCGTTTAAGATATCTTACCAATAGCAACTCGAGTTGCAGCTACCTGGTGAACTCCGGATCGGCGTTGCTACAACAACCGGTTTTTGGGAAGTTCTATTTATACTTGTATCAAATTAAGAAGGCAAACTCAGTTCCCACTGGACGTCCACAGGCTGAGTAACGCATCTCGAGGTCACCGTAGTAGAAGGCTGAGTGTTCACAAGTGTTGAACTATAGTTGGTTTTTTTTTTATCCCCTTGCTCCCACAGAAACAAACACACATGCCGACTGAAGCAGCACAGGGTGGCGCAGCTGTCTCCCGCCCCATTCGGTCGACCCTTCGACTGATCCTCCAGCTGGTCGCAGTACTGGCCTTGGTCATGGCCGTGGCTCCGCCAGCGACCTTGGCGGCCATAGATTTCTCCAACCCGCCCACAGTCATAACTCTGACCGGACACGCTCGAGGCGAAGCCCTGTTTACGGCCATCAACGCCGCCTACGCTTCGGAGACTGACGAGACCACAACCTCCTACCAGAGTAGCGCCGAGGTTGTTATCACGCTGCAGGACTACATGCTGGAACTCAACGACGCCGTCATCACCACGTCCCGGCTTGACCCCTCCATGCCAGAGTCGCACGGCTGGAGCCAGTTGCCCATTGCGGCCTACGGCCTCGTTGTCACGGTGCCCACCACTGCACCGCTGGTCCTCAGTCGAGCTGTGTTGGCGAGAGTCTGGTCCGGCGTCATTTCGACCTGGGACGACCCGGAGATAGCCGCCCTCAACGGAGGTACCTCGCCCCTATCGGGCAACATCAACCTCGTGGTTACCGAGCACCACTCCTCCGCCGACGAGTACATCAGCCCGACTGGCGTGTTCGGGCGAGCCCTGGCGCTATTTGACCCCATGGGCTTCGGCGCCGCCTACGCGACGCACAACCACAGCCTGGCGGCCACGCTGCGCACCATGGTCGACCCGGCGCGCCTCGTCATCCTCCCACCAGCCGTGGGCGACACCAACCGCATCAGCGCCGTCGGAAACATGGCCGACCTCGCCACCACTTACTCGCTGCACGATACCGCCGTGGCTGCAGGCATTCGTTTCGCGCGCCTGGTCAACAAGGCAGGAAAGGTGGTTACCGCGCCCACCTCCACATCGCTCACCGCCTCGCTCGACGCGTTCGACCCTATCACCCCCGAGGCTTCGCTAAACATTGACATTGTCGACGGCACCGGCGATGGCTCGTGGCCCCTTGCCGGGCTGGTGTTCGCCATGGTGAGGACGAGCTCCAACCGGAGCGACTGCGCCATGAGTAACGAGGCGCTCACCCTCTTCTCGTGGATGCAGCTCAACGACAACGCCATAGCCACCATCACCTCGAACAACCTGGTGCCGCTCACGCTGGGCTTTCGCCGCCGCACTATTGATGCCATGTGCACGGTCACGTGCAACGGCGTGCCGACCATCTCGGCGAACATTTTGCTTGCTTCGGGCACCCCGCTGCCGCTTTGGGCCTCGCTCGCCAGAGCTTACGACCCTCAGGGTGGCGCCTTCCGGCTCAAGTACTTCCAGCGCAACCAGAACATCGCCATGCCGCTCGTGAGCGACTACAAGATCGATTTTGGCACCATCGCGATGCCCAACATCCCGGCCACCTACACGAACCAGTACCCCGACCTCACCATCATCCCCATGTTCCTCATGGGACATGTTGTCGCCTACAACATCCCCGAGCTGCTTCGCACGTCCACGCCGCTCGTCCTCTCGCTCGAGGTGCTGGCCAACATCTACCTGAACATCGTCACGATGTGGAACGACCCCGCCATCATCGCGCTCAACCCCGACCTCGAGTCCATCCTGCCTGCCCAACCAATCCTGGTCGTACTAAACAAGGGTGGCCCGGTCAACGAGGCCGGCGGCCCTGCCGGCGGCAACCCCAACCGAGGCCTCGCGCAGATGCTCTCGGCCGTGCCGGGCTTCAAGGAAGCGGTCTACAGCGACAACGACACCGCCATCACCTATCCGGTAGAGTCCACTGGTCGAATCTTCCTGGGCGGCCGCGCCGACGTGCCCACCTACCTGGCCAACACTTCCTACACGATCGGCGAGTACGGCTACTCGTCGACCTCCTTCTACCGCACCATCCAATACGCTACGCTGATCAACGTCGATGGCGGCATCGTGCGGCCGTCGGAGGACACTCTCGCCTCTGCGGCAAACACCATCAGCGAGATTCCTTCTAACTCATTCACCATCAACTCCCCCGGTCTGAACAGCTGGCCCGTGGGGCTGTGGAACTTCTTTATGTTCCACGCCGAAACGCTCCCCAACTGCCGCAAGACGACGGCCCTGCTCGACTGGTTCTACTGGGCGCAGACTTCGGATGAGGCGAGAACCATCATCGGCTCGCTCAACTGTCTAGTGGCCAGCAAGGTCGAATGGCTGGCACCGCGCATGCTGGCCACGCTCGACCGCGTCATCTGCCCGTCCACCAACCAGTCAGCCTTCTCGCTCCATCCGTGCGTCACCTTCATCGACGGCTCAACTGATCACGCCGTCATGTGCTCGGGCCACGGCACGTGCAACAAACCGACGACCACATCAAAGGTTGCCACGTGCACCTGCGACGCCGGCTGGGAGGGCGCTCAGTGCGAGTCGGCCATCACCTCCTCGAGTCTGTCTGTCGTCGGAATCGCCGTCGGCGCGAGCATCGGCGGCACGGCGCTCTTGCTTCTCTTGCTCCTGGGCCTCGTCTTCCTGCTGATCCTGCCGTACTACCTGGCCGTGCTTCGCGATCGGAACCGAGACGCCGACTGGGAGATCAAGATCGACGATCTCGACATGGGCCCTCTCCTTGGAAAGGGCGGACACGGCGAAGTGCACAAGGCCATGTGGCGCGGCACCGAAGTCGCTGTCAAGACTCTCGCGACCGATGCCCTCACCCGCGAAGCAGTGCATGCCTTCAAGGTACACGGCGTTGCCCTGCCTATGATCTTTCGGCTCTGTTCACTCATACGTGATACTCCCTGGGATGACGTAGGACGAGGTGCGCGTGATGACTGCTTTGCGCCATCCCAACGTCGTGCTCTTCATGGCGGCCTGCACCAAGCCGCCGCACCTGTGCATCGTCATGGAGTACATGGCTCTTGGAAGTCTGCACGACCTGCTCGACAACGAGTTCGTGGTGCAAATCCCGTTCGGGCTTAAGGCCAAGATCGCGTTCCAGGCGGCCAAGGGCATGCACTTCCTCCACTCGTCAGGGGTCGTCCATCGCGATCTCAAGTCGCTCAACGTGCTGCTGGACTCTAAGTGGAACGCCAAGATTTCGGACTTTGGGCTCACCCAGTGGTCGGAGAAAGCTAATACGGCCGACGCTGTCGGCACCGTGCACTGGTCAGCGCCCGAGGTTCTGTCCAGCGAGGTCGACGCCAACCTCATGTTGGCCGACGTCTATTCCTTCGGCATAGTCCTCTGGGAGATCCTCACGCGCCAGATGCCCTACGCGGGCATGAGCCCCGCGGCCATCGCCGTCGGCGTCATCCGCGACTCGCTCCGGCCGCCGCTCGCGTCCGACGACGACCCGGCGCTCTATCTCGACGGCGGGTCGCTGCAGCTCGTGGAGAGCGTGTCCGACTACATCTCTCTCACGCTCCTCTGCTGGCACCAGGACCCGCAGGCCCGCCCCGACTTCCTCGAGATCATGACGCGCTTCTCGCGCATCATCGACCAGGTGCGCGAGTGCAGCGACTCGTCGCATCCCTACCAAACGAGTAGCAGCAGCGGCAGCTCGAGCACTGTCCTTCCCCGCATACTGCAGTCCTCCTACACGAGCACGTCATCTGGCAGTGGTGACGGCGACCATGAGGAGGGTGGCAATGCTAGCCGGGCTCCTGATGGCAACGTGGCCATCGTGATTAGCGACATCGCGAACGCCGACGTCCTCTGGTCGGCCGCGCCCGCCGCCATGCGCGACGCCACTATCCTCCACAATGACCTTCTCCGCGCGCTGGGCCGCGAGCACTGCGGACACGAGGCCGTCCTACCGCGCGGCTCGGTCGCAGGCACCTTCTGCATGGCCTTCGCCGACCCGCTCAAGGCCGCCGCGTGGTGCGCTGCCGTACAGCGCCAACTGCTCGATATCGAGTGGCCCGAGCGCCTGTTGCAATGCGAGGTCGCCACCGAGGTCCTTGGCCACGATGCCGAGAACCGCGTCATCTACAAGGGACTCCGCGTGCGCATGGCGCTGCACATCGGTCGCGAGCGTCCCATTATCCATCGCCAGACGCGCCGGGCCGAGTACAACGGCCCGACGGCACGCGAGGCTCTCCGCATGGTGGGACGTGCTGAGCCTGGCCAGGTACTGCTGAGCGCGGCCGCCGCCGCAGCCGTACGCCAGGGCCCCGAACCTGTGCGAGCACTGGGTGGTCGTTACAAGGGCGAGGATGGTGAGGACGGCCCTCTCCACGAGTTGCGTCCGTGCGGTCTCGAGGGGAGGCTCTTCGACAACCACGACAGCGGGTTCAACTCGTTCGCGGGCTCCACCACGGGGACCAACAGCACCGGAGCTTCATCAGCAGGTGGCTCTCAGCGGTTCTCGCCAGAAGGCCACGACATGACCAAGCATTACGTCACATCCGCCGACATGGTGCGCTGGATCATCGATTTCGCCGACATCTCCCTCACGCAGCGCGAGCCGGTCGGATCGGGCTCCTACGGCGTCGTCTACCGCGGGCGCTGGAAGGGCGTCGACGTTGCTGTCAAGCGGTTCGTCAAGCAGCGGCTCACCGAGCGCCTGGCGCTCGAATTCAGGGCAGAGGTCGCCTTCCTGTCCGAGCTGAGCCACCCCAACGTGGTCCTGTTCGTGGGCGCCTGCGTGCACGCGCCTAACTTGTGCGTCGTCACCGAATACATGCCGCGCGGAAGTCTATCGAGCGTGCTGGCCGACACCAGCGGCCAGAAGCTCGCCTTTGGCCTCCGTATGCGCATGCTCAGATCGGCGGCCAAGGGCGTGGCTTATTTGCACTCCCTCGAAACTCCCATCGTGCACCGCGACCTCAAGAGCGGTAACCTCCTGGTCGACCAGGAATACACCGTCAAGGTGGGCGACTTCGGCCTCGCGCGCATCAAGGAGGAGAACGCGACCATGACCAAGTGCGGAACGCCGTGCTGGACTGCGCCCGAGATCATTCGAGGTCAGCGATACGACGAGAAGGCCGACGTGTACTCGTTCGGCATCATCATCTGGGAGGTGCTCACGCGGCGCAAACCCTACGATGGCCTCAACTTCATGAACGTGAGCCTGGATATCCTCGAGGGCAAGCGACCGCCGCTGCCCGGTGACTGCCCGGAGGCTCTGGCCGACCTCATCAAGTCCTGCTGGCACGACAAGCCGACCAAGCGCCCGACCATGGACAGCGTGATAGCGGATCTGACCAAGCTGGTTGGCGACGACGGGGACATGCCCGTCTAGACGCCAATTACTGTATTCTAGAACACCTGCTGCGGCTTGTGAGGTTAAAAGAACAAAAAAATTCATTGTGTCCTTTATCTCCGCTCTCGGCAGGATGGAGGTCTCCCGATCGGAGCAAGGCGCGAGCAATGGCGAGAAAGATGAGGAAATGAAACACGTCATTAGTAGACTGGGAGCTAGGTTTGGGCGGCCCCAACACGAACTTGATGAGCTGGTGGAGCGCCTCAAACAAAATTGGATCACGCATCTTTCACATTGGAAGGCACTACCACGAACGCAGAGGGATCAATTCAAGCTTCCGCTGCTTTTGATTCACGAATTGGCGCACATGATCGGAGAAGATAAGGAAGATGAAGCCATCCAAATGTCGGTCTGCCCGCCACCACAGCACGCCTCAACGAAGCGGGGGCGCACGGAAAAAGTGGACAAGAAGGGAAAGGACATAGATGTCGAGGCGCCAGTGAAGAGGGCGAAGACGCACGGTACCCCTTCCAAGATGCTGATGAGATTTTCAGCTAAGCCCTCACCCCTTCTTTGTTTTGCAAGACTTGAGCCAAGTGGAGCTGCCGGAGGTCATACTCAATCCCAAGTACGCTCCGAGCCAGGTGTCGATCGCCGAGGTGAAGGCCACCTACGAGAAGACGATCGGCGATCCCTTCCCACACGCTCTTCTACGTGACGTATTCGACGAGCGTTTCCTGGAGGGGCTCAAGGAGGAGGTGATGGGCCTCCACTACCTTCAAAAGTCTAACGACCTCTACGACTTCCTTCAAAGCAATGACCTCAAGGTTCGTGCACCATCGGCAATCGTCTTTCGTGACTCGGCCCCTGACCATCATCTTCCCGTTGTATGCAGGGGTGCACCTCCCCACACGTCAGCAAGCTGAAGGACCTGCTCTACAGCGCAGACTTCCGTAGCTGGCTGCAGGGTATCACGGGCATCGAGGTACGTTCATGCCCTGCTCATCGTGAGCCAGCCAGACTTGGCACCCAGCGGTCACCTGAACAGAAAACCTCTCTCCGCCCATATGCTGCTCTCGTGCAGGAATTGAACGACACGATCGACATGTCCTGTGCGAGGTACATCGACGGCTCCACTCTGCTCTGTCACGACGACGAGCTTGAGGGCAGGCGCATCGCCTACATTCTCTACCTGGTGCCCAAGGACTGGAAGGAGGAAGACGGGTAAGTGCCACAGCAGCCTCTCGTCTTGGAGTTCTAGGCTCACCTTCGCGCATTCGTAAACGTTTCGGCGACGCAGAGGCACGCTGGACCTGTTTGGTGTGGATGAGCACGGCGAGCCGGACAGCATCGTGGCCTCCTACACGCCCACCTGGAACTCGCTCTTCTTCTTCGAAGTCAACCCGGTGTCCTATCATCAGGTCCATCACCATCATCATCTCTCACTCTCTCGCCGCAGAGTCCCTTTGAACTTGGTCGCTGACTTCGCGTTGTGTTGTGGTCGTTGGCGGGCCAGGTGGCCGAGGTGCTCTCTGCCGACAAGGAGCGACTGTCCATCAGCGGTTGGTTCCACGGGCCCCCGATCACGCGTCCGCCGCACTACCAGGAGCCGCCGCTGCCCGAGACCGAACCCATCCCCACGCAACAGGTGGTGACGTCAACAGCCGGCTCTGCGGAGGAGGAAGGGGAGGTCGCGGCCAAGCTGCTCGCCGAGTGGCTCGACCCCGTCTATCTCGACCCCAAGAACATCATGGACATCGCCGCCGAATTCGAGGAGGAGCAGAGCATCGAGTTGCACAACTTCCTCAACGCCGACAAGTTCGTCCAGCTCGTGGAGGTGCTGCACGACCAGCCGTGGGACATCTACGGACCAGC
Source organism: Acanthamoeba sp. SK_2022b (assembly GCA_027943245.1). NCBI lineage: Eukaryota > Discosea > Longamoebia > Acanthamoebidae > Acanthamoeba > Acanthamoeba sp. SK_2022b. Next base: position 34,235 of record JANDJZ010000021.1, read on the forward strand.
CAACAAGCGGCACTATCAGATCCTTCCCGACGGCAAGGAGGTACGCCTCAGTGCTGCCGCCATCGCCTCCTCTTTGACGTTGAGAAATCCTTACTTCAACGCACGTGTTACAGAACGACATCGTCAAGCAGTGCAAGCGCTTCCTTCACTCACGGGCCTTCTTCGACTACCTGAAGAAGCTCACTCAAGCTGATCTCATCAAATGCAGCAGCCAAAGTATGGCCAACTCGCTCTCTCTCTCTGCGTGTGTGTGGACCGCCTTCGACTTAATAGGAAGATGCTGACGTGACGCATTGTTCGCGAATGCAGTCCGTTGCTTCCGGCCTGGCGCCTACACACTCGTGCAGGACCAAGCCACGGAGGAGATGGCCCTCGACGTCACCCTTTGCTGCGCCACCAACAACATTCCCCTGGTACTTCCTCCCTCCGCCGCACCTCTGTGTTCTCATACGTGTGTTGCGTGTGCGTGCGAGTGATTGGCAACGTTGGAAGCTCACGCGCTCTTTGCTTCTTTGTTCAGGAGAGTGGCGGTCAGTTGGTCTATATGGACTCGGACACGGAGCTCCTCACCGTGCCCTGCAATCCCAACTCGCTCGCCCTCACCTTCAGGGACCCCGGCACGATGCGGTTCATCAAGTACATGAACCACCACTGCCACGACATCAGATACGACTTCTCCTTTATCTTCAAGGAAGACAGGAGCGACGACGCCGCGGACGCGGAAGGCGAAGCCAACGACGACGATGAAGAAGAGGGCGACGAGTAAAGCTTGTCTTTTTGCGTTGCGCCAAACGGTTATTTTTTAATTTATTTATAAATAAATTAAAGAAGAAAATAGACGTGAGAAAATGCTTTTCAGTCGACTGCATTAATTTGGGTCTGGTTGTGGCTCAGAACAACAAGATGCAGGCGAGTAAGGCCACCGTAGATGAAGTGCTGGAGGCCATCGCTGACTGTATTCTACAATGTGTGCTCTTCTCCACCGAAGCCGACGAAACTGGCGCCAAGGTTCCCCCTCCCCTTCAGCCCATCCCATTCTTCCCTTCCTCTTTCTCCCCGCGCACCGATCTCTGCTTCTCCCGCCCTCGCGTACTTTTTAATAATAATAATCATAATAATTTATATTTATTAAGTTGATATTAATAACTATCCCGTGTGCAGCTCAAATCCCTCAACACCGATGCGCTGCTGCACGCCATGAAGTTCCTTGCGGACCTGGGTACGCGCTCCCCAAATCCCCATCCGGGGCGTTGGCGGTAGGCTGGGCTGCGGCTCACCCTGCTTGCGATCGCTCCGCCAATGACGGAGGCCAGCCACGAAGAAGGCCGCCATGTGGGGCGAGCTCGACAAGAAGATGGAGCAGGAGATGCTTAGCTCCACCAAGGAGCTGCAGCAGTGCGTGGTCGCGATCAACCGCGACATCCAGACCATCGCCGACAACCCCATCTCCAAGGACGCCAAGAAGTCGCTCCTCCTCGCCGCCAAGTCGCTCATGCAGCGCACCGTACGGTTGCCCACTCGCTCGCTTAAAACCAACCAATCCTTTATTGAGCTCGAGTTGCGACTATTCTCACCATCACAATGATCACCATCATCCACCGCCAATGGTGTCGTGCAGGTGTTTCTGCTGCAAACGGCAGATCTGTACGATATCCGCCAAATCATTCGTCTGGCCAGGGAATCCAAGGACTGGAACGACAAGCTCGTGGACTGCCGAAAGTGCGCTCGCCCAGGCCGACCTACAGCGGGAGAGTGCGGCTCAGCTCTGATCTAATTTGACACAATCGTTTGTGATTATGTATTGTGTGTTGACGCACAGCGTGGCGGACCTCCCCGAAGTTGTGCGAGAGTATATCTTCAAGACCGTGAGCCTATCGAAGATCGTGACGGTTCGCGTCAACTACATCGTCGATCCCATCCTCAAGAAGAAGCTCGAGAAGCCCAACGAGGTACTGTCGGTCACAGTCGACACAAAATTGGTTTCTTGTCGACCATGGCTCGATTTGTGCGTTCTCACGCGTTGTGCGAACTTGTGGTGGATCGCCATCAGGTTGTCTCCAATGCTCCCGAGCAGGAGATCCACCTCACCGCCGCGCTGATCCAAGGCCAAGGCGGCGAGGCCGAGCTGAACAAGAGGAACGCCTACCACGATCAGGTCCGCCTTCGTCGCCACGACTGTGGCGCCCTCGACCAACTCTCACACGTTTTTCAACCACCACCAGATTAACTCCGCCATCGAGGAGATCATTTACTACACCAAGGAGTCATCGTCGACCCTGTTTGCTGGACTCGATCTCGACATTCCCCTCGACGAAGACGGCGAAGACAGCCTCCCCGGTATGGCCCATATGGTTTTGTGTCCGCTCCGCGTTGATCTCACGCTTGTGCGTCGTGCGCGATGGGCGATGGGCGATGGCGGCAGGTCCGCTGCTGGGCGCTGCGGGGATGGGCATCGAGAAGGCCAAGGTCGACGCCGGCCTGGCGCTGCTCGCCGAGTCGTTGGCCACTGCCGACAAGGCCTCGGCCACCGCTGCCTGCACGATGATAAAGGAGGTGCGGCTCCCCTAACTCGCACGTTCACGACGAAACTGCTCCCTCTCACTATCTGCACTTGGTGGGGCACGTCTGACCTTGGGGGGAGGAACAGGGAATTGATGGAATGCTGGCTGCCGACAAGCACCCCAGCCTGACGGGCGCTGCCGAGCGGCTGGCGCAGACTCTGCGGGACCTGTTCGCCGCCTATAAGGAAGTGGTGGCCAAGCCCGGCGACAAGGCCGCTCTACAGCGACTGCAAGCGGTACCGCTCACTCCGCATGCACGCATGCTTGGCGAGTGTATGTGAGTCCATGTTGTGACCCAATGCCTTTGTTGCGGCGAGCACAGGCGATGCAGGCCGTGGAGCAGGCCGCGGCGCGTGTGGCGGACCTCAGCGCTGCTGCGGCCATGGACCCGATAACGGCCGACGCCATGGCCGTCCACGACTCGCTGCGTGATGTCAGGGCCGCGGCGACGGCCGGCAACGCCAACGCCACCAGCGCAGGTACGCCTCTCGACGAGTCTTGACAGCTGCCGGGGGGGGGTCTCACTCAAACGGCGCCGGCCCTGCCCGCCATTTCGAGCGCAGCCTGCCAAGGGGTCGCCGAGGCCATCGGACGACTGAACGGCGACCTCGATGACGACTCGCGCAAGCGTCTGCAAGCCGCGCTGGCCAATCTCGCCAACAAGATGAGGGGCCTCCTCTCAGAAGCGCAGATGGTTGCTAGAAATCCTCGAGACGCCGCCGCTCTGGCCAAACTGGATGCCACTCTAGCGGAGATGGGTGCGTGCCAGATCCAGCCCTTTCTTCGTACGTGTTCATTTGTGTGCTCACGCTCTCCCATCATAAAGGTAACCTCACCAACGCGATCCTGGAGGGAGCGAGGCCCGCCGAGGGCGGCATGAGCGCCGAAGACCGTCTGGCCCTGTCGCAGGCCAAGGTCGACAACGCGCTCGCCGCCCTTGCCGCCGCCGAAGCTGGAGGCGACGCCCACGTACGTTTTTGACTCATCGCCGCCACCTGTGCTGTCTTGCGTGTCGCTGAAAAGGAGTCGACAGCAAATCGCCAACGCCTTGAAGGCGGTGTCGATCGCCGTGGGGCAGCACGCCGCGCTCGCCAAGGCAGTTGCTGCCGCATCTCGTGACCCGGATGCCAGCCAACGCATGAACGACGCGGCCGCCAAGTGAGTCCTCCATCTCTCCCCCCTCCTTTTTGTGATTCGCCGTTGGAAAAGCCAAACGTTAACGAACCGCGCGCGTCGTAGGATTGCGAGGGCGATGCAGGCGCTGGTCAACTCGACCAAGATGGTAATCACCAACCCCAATGACCCGGCGTCGAGGAAGGCCTTTGCCGACGACGCGCGCTCCCTTCAGGCGGCGTGTGCCGAGGGCACCGCCATTACGCTCAGGTTAGCCCGTCGCGCTCCCTCTCGCCGCACTGTTTGCACAAGCGTCGGTTCTCAACTCTGCTGTCGTGTGTGTCATGCATGTAAATGGACAGTCCGGAGCAGCAGCTGCTGGAGGCCCACGCCGAGATGGCTCGCAGCCTCGAAGCGCTCACGGTTGCCATCGCCAACAGGGACAGGTAGGCCCTCGCGCCGTGGCGTGGCCGTTGTGGCTTGCAGCGCAACACTCACCTACCAACTTGCACACCACCACCACCACCACCACCACCACCACCACCACCACCACCACCACCACCACCACCACCACCACCACCATCACCAGTGCCGCTGCCGAGGCCGCGCTGGCTGACGTGCTCGAATCCCTCAAGAAGAACATGATGATAGCCAAGGCCATTTCAGCCAACATCACCGATCTGGCGCGCAAGGTTGGCCCCCCGCCCCATTTGACGACTTTGCGCGTGATGTGCTCACCGCCTGCCGCTCTGCATTCGCCCGCCCGCGCAGCAAGCCGTTCTCGGCGCGTGCAACCAGATGGCCGTCGCGTTCAACGCCATCAAGGAAAACGTGCCCGGTGAGTCACAGCTCGTGTTGTTCGTTTATCGTGTGGCGGGTCGGGCCCACGAAGCTCGCTCTCATTTTTCAATTGCGATCGTACAGCCGCGGTTGCGGGAGATCGTGCGGCGCAAACCAAGGTGACGGCCGGGGTGGCCAGCCTGTCGGCCGCTGGAGCGCAGCTCGTGGGCGCCGCGGTGGCGCAGCCCGAGGAGGCGCTCATGATCGCCAACGCCGCCCGCATAGACGGCCTCGTTCGGGCCGTCGACGAAGCTGTGCGCGCTGGCCGCTCGGAGGACGCCACTGCAGCCGCCGCCGTGCTGCAAAAGGCACTGCACAAACAGGTTCACATTCCATGCATTTCTCTCGCCCCATACGTAATACGACTCGTGTCAGACACTCAATCACACACGCGCTCTGCTCACCAGGCGGTGCTGGCCAAGCTCGCTGCCGACAAGAAGCCCAACACGGCGTTCAGCGGCGCGCTGCTGGACTCCGGGGCCAAGCTCACGCAGGCCACCGGCGGCCTGGCCACCCCTCACGTCGCCTCCGCGGCCGGCGGCAATGCCACCGTACGCGCACCGCTCTCTGGTTTCCTTGGCTGTGCGCCTCGCTGATTGATCACCCTCGGAACCGCACGCGACGCGGAGCGCAGGCCCGGCAGCAGCTCGGGGCCTCACTGGAGGAGATTCAGAGGCTCAACGATCTCATTCTGTCGACTCTCGTGTCTCCGTCCGACGTCGAGGACAGAATCCAGCGGTCGGCCGATGTACGCAATTGGCACAAAGACGCACGCATATGCATGCGACGCGCATGCGTTGAGGTTAACGCGCAGCTGTGTCCCTATCCATCCACATTAGGACCTGGTGCGAAAGATCGACAGCTTGGGCCAAATCACCGGCGCCTCGTACGAAGAATTGAGCGCCATCGCCGACGACTTTGCTCAGCAGATCCTGTTGGCCAAGGCCGCTGCCGACCGGTTCGACATCACCAACACACACACACACACCACACACACACACACACACACACACACACACACACACACACACACACACATCACAAAATACGCACAAGCAACTTATCGGATTGGTCATGCACACAGATGCAAGGATGCGGAGAAGAGGAACAAGATATTGACCGCCATCAAGAAGGCTGAGGAACAGCTGCAGCAGCTCCGCGCGCTCACCGCGCAGCTCCTGCGCAATCCCAACGATCCCGCGCTCCACCAGGCCATCGAGCAGCTCCTCGCCGATATCAAAAAGGCATCGAAGGGTACAGCCCTCCGCGGCAAGGCCCCAGCGGACTGGTTGCTCTCTGACGCGGCAAGGGCTCCCTCGCAACGCGTGCAGGTCTGGCTGCGGCCGTTGCTTCGTCGCCCGAGGAGAAGCTGATCGCCAATGGTGCCTCGCTTCAGGCCGACCTCGACGCCGTGACCAGCGCCATCAACTCTGGTTCGTGTCTCGTCGCGTTCGTTCTTTTTCTTTCTTTTTCCGCTTTGGCTTTCGCTCTTTCGTGCGTCCTCACGCGGATGCGTGCGTGAACGCAGGGAACGGTTCGGCGGTCAGTGGGCTTATTCCGAGCATCGAAAGGCGAATCGATCTGCAGGTGGCCACCGCCAAGCTCGCCCACCGCAACACCGAACACCCCGAGGTCCGGAACCTATTGCGCACCGCCGTGGCACTTGGGCGGTCTCAAACTCCGGCTTCGTGGTGTCGCCACAGGTCCAGGAGATTCTGGTCCACGAGGCCAAGCGGCTGGAGACCACCAAGCCCGCGCTCGTCGCTTCCCTGCGCAACGTGGCCGCGGCCCCGGCCGACCCGGCCAAGAAGAGCGAGGCCCTCAAGCACGTGAAAACTACACAGCAGGCCAACGCCGCGTACGCACTTGACCGCACAGAGCTTGTGTGTGTGTGTGTGTGTGTGTGTGTGTGTGTGTGTGTGTGTGTGTGTGTGTGTGTGTGTGTGTGTGTGGGCGCGCGCGCGCGCGTTGGTGATGGCTGATTGTCGTTGCAGGTTGGTCGATGCGGGCAAGCGAGTGGCGGCCAAGGAGCAGCCGAGAGCCAAGGCCGACATGTCCAAGGTCACCTCCGTGGCCGGTGCGGCGGCCGCCATCGATGCGGCCCTGGTCGGCCGCTCAGTCTACGACGATTCCACGCCCAAGGGCCGCATCATGAACGCCTCGCGCCGCATCGGTCTCGAGATGGCCAAGCTCTCACAGGCCGCCCAACGCGGCGACAAGAAGGAAATCATCCGCGCCACCAAGTACGTCCACACGTTGACTCGTGACCGTACGAGTGCATCACTCCTCACACATTGTGTGTGTGTGTGTGTGTGTGTGTGTGTGTGTGTGTGTGTGTGTGTGTGTGTGTGTGTGTGGTTACCCACAGGGCGATTTCGGACATGTCGGTTGAGATCGGCAAGCACACCGAGGAGATGTGCAAGACCTGCCGTGACCCCAAGATCATCGACCAGCTCCGCTCCTCGGCACACGCCGCGCGCAACTTTGGTTCGATCAACGATCCTTCTTGCTCTCTTCGTGTTTTCTGTTTCTGTTGCGTGTTGTGTTTCGTGTGGCGCGCTGCGGAATGTTGACGGAAAACACGGCCACAGGCATTCAGCTGAAGATCCTGAGCGCGGTGAAGACGGCGTCGGAAGGCGTCGACAGCACGACCGAGGGTCAGCTCGTCACCTGCGGCAAGGGCCTCGCCTCCGCCGTGATCTCGCTCATCGACACGGCCGAAGTGGGAGACCTCAAGCGCACCTTTGCCTGATCCTCTATCGCGACTCATTGAAATTAGGAAATGGACAACAAGTTAAAAATTAACCCTGCTCTGCGCCCTTCCACGATTCCTTAACCCTTATCCTGACCCTAAACCAACACCCTAATTCCCAAGACCCTATGTGCACTGATCGCCTGATCGTTCTTATTGTGTGCCTCAGGCGCAATGTGGTTGGTTTCGGTTTTGTCAGCCAGAATTTGTGCTGCCCAATCATGAGACAGACACGATTCCGAAAGATTCATACCATTGGTGACGAGTTAACACATGTTGCCTTAACTTCAATTCGTTTAATAATTTCGTCCACCAAGCTGATTGTGGCTGACCAATTGGGGCCAAATTGTTGTTTACCCCCATGAAGCGGAAGCAAGAGAGTGAGGTGGGCGCTACTGGTTCGGTCACCCTCACAAAGTCACCGGAGCAGGCCAAGAAGGCCAAGCTCACTGAGGGAACGGGGCAACTTCCGCTGTGCGAGCTGCCGGACCTGGTCCACCACCACCTCATCGGGTTCTTTTACCGCCCCCCCCCCAAATCCCGCTGCATTTTTCTTATTGGTGAGTAATTGTGTGGGCAGTGGGCTGGACCTGGCGGACGCGTTGCGGCTGCGCGCTACCAGCTCCTTCTGGGCGGACGTGGTCGTGCGCTACCATCCGCTCTCCGCTTTCGTTCTGGGTGAGCTCCTCCCGCGCCTCAACAGCTGTCCCGGTAACAATGGCACCAGTGCCAGTCAAGGGCAAGACGACGCCTACGCCGGTCACCATTCCTGTGTTGAAGAGGAAGCTACCGAGGCCCAACCGGGGAAACGCAGCAGGCCACCGCGGGAGGGTGGCGTTGCTCGCGAAAGGAGACAGGACATGAGGTGTGAGCTGTTGCAGGAGGTGCGCATCGCAGCTGAGGCGCGCCTTCATGAGCTCCAGGTGCACTCGGCGGATTTCTGGCGCGACACCAGCTACTTCCTGAACGCCTCGCCTGACCTTAATGCCCTCGACGGCGACGGCGACGGCGACGGCGACGATGACGATGACGATGACGATGACGATGACGATGACGATGACGATGACGATGACGATGACGATGACGATGGCGATGACGCCGGCGATGGCGATGGCGATGGCGATGGCGATGGCGATGGCGATGGCGATGGCGATGGCGATGGCGATGGCGATGGCGATGGCGACGGCGACGGCGACGGCGACTGCGACGGCGATGTCGATGACGCTGACGCTGACGACGACGCCGACAACGCACTTGATGTGCAGCATGAGGATCGAACTCGAGCTGCGGGCGGTGAAGCCCCGCAGCTCACCATGGCCGATGCCTTGTCGCTTGCCGCCCAGGTTCGTTGCTGCGGAGGGTCCTCCTTTCGACCGCGATGCTAACTCATACGGTTTCCTCTGCCATCGCGTAGAGGGTGCACGTGAGAGCCACGGCCAAGCGGACTGGCGCTCACACTGAAGTGTCGGTGACCCTGCTCAAGATCGATCTCCCCTCTCAACCCGAACATTCCCTGGCCCGTAGCGGTGGCGCTGAGGAGCAACAACGGCTACCACAAGAGGAAGCCATCTACTTCGCCATTGTATCATAACCCTGTTGCAAATATGCGTGCGTCCACATTCCGGCAGACCTCTCTCTCATCGCTCATGACTCGCGCAGGAGTTGGCCAAGGGCGTCAACATCCTCGAGAACTTTGCCCAAGAAGCTGTACTCAAGGTCTACGCCCATTCTACGTGCATCTGCGACCGGGATATCGTTGTTTCTTGCTATCTTGCAGGCGATGGAGGCATCCTGAGTGCGTGACCCCATCTTATCTCACTTCCACAACCTAATGGAGTACTAGAAACCATCCACGACTGCCGTCTTCTGTCTGTGACTGATCGTGGTCGTTCGACAGACATGCCGTACGACGAGCCGCTCTTTGCCCGACAGTGGTTTAGCAAGCTGGCCGCAAGGCTGCACCTGAGCTGGACGCCTTGGCAGTTTTGCACCCCACTCCTTTAGGTCATGGTGTCTGCGCCTTCGTTATCCTCACAACCCTCCTTGCTCCTTTTTGAGCGCAGATTGGCCTCGTTCGTGATTCGCTGCGGCGGAGTTTCGCCCCAACTGATCTGCAGCTTGCCCGACAGCATCTTCGTCGACCACTGGACGTACGTGTTGGAGGGATTTTGTTGCCACCGGAGGTTTCGGCTTACAGGATCATGGGGCGAACATGGCAGAGCCAAACCGACGCTCCTGTATATGGAGTCGAGTTATGTGGAAAGGCCAGAATGGATCGACGTTTCTTCGCGTGCTCGTCGATTCGCTTCGGACCAACTGCTTTCAAATCTCGCTGACATCGGTGCGTTTATCAATGCTCGGTTGCCGTAACGATTTGTATGTGATGCATTGGATTTCACGCACGCACACACACACTCTCTCTCTCTCTCTCTTATACAGCGGCTAGATGGCAATACAAGCTGCAGATGTGGCAGATGTGGCAGCAGAGCGCAGAGCTGGACTGGATTTCTGCTGATCAGATCAGCCGCCTTGCTGCTTGCGTGCGGTCAGGTCGCGGTACGTCACGCGCGCTCCAAGCCACGCGCGGCAGACTTCCGCCCAGAGGCGCTGATATTTGGCGTATACTCTCGGGGGGGGGGCAGGCGATGTGGCCCGGTTGCTCGCAGTTGAGAACTCACATGAGTCGTCCGCTGTCTGCTCATTCCGACTCGCTATCACCGCTCTCGCCGAGCAAGGTTGGCTGGTCTCCCTGCACGATTTTGGCCTACACTCTCACCACCGTGCAATCGCACGCGTTTGTGTGGTTTGCGTGCATGCGCGTGCTAGTCGGCGGAGACAAGGAGGAAGCTCTAGAACTGGAGGTGGAGTGCACCTTCTCCTCCCTGGCAGCTTTCGACATGGGTCTGATAGACAAGGAGCAACGCTCGCTCCTCCTGACCGTCCGCGGCCACAACCACGCCACCAGGCGCAGGTTTGGGTGAGAAAGTCGTAACCTTGCTGGAAGTAGTTTCGCTCACACTGCGACATGCGTGGACCACGGGCAGGTTGCTGGCGCAGGACAAGAAGACCATCTTCCACCAGTCCGGACGCGACCACACGGTGGTCAAGCAGGACAAGCCGCTGTTGGAGCTGATTGGGCGCGCCCTCGACCTGCGCCACGGTGGCCCCACCAAGGACGATGACCACCAGGACGAGTCCGAGGAGGAGAGCCGCAATCAACAAGCCACAACTGCGTCTCCGGCTGTGAAGATGATGGACTCGAAGCGGGTGGCCTACTTCCTCGTCCTGTGCTGCCTCGCGCCTGCCAGATGCTATGCGTTTCATGAGAACGACAACGTATCGGAGGCGGACTTCCTGGTACTACTCCACCTCCTAGTTGCTACGCGTGAACTTCATACAGGAGACTTCCTAACGGTGTCTGTCGTTGTTGCCTCAGGTGGAGTATAGCTATAACGTAAACATTAATGAGGACCCCAAGCAAGAGCTCATGGCCCAGCTCACGGATCAGATACGTGAGTGACGAGTATGTTGCTAGCACAACAAGACAAAACAAAATAAAAATTACACTGGAATGGTGGTCTGTGCGCCCGTAAAATCCAGTGTGGTCAGTTGGTCCTCCAGAATAGGTAGTCGAATGTGGATAAGTGCCGTGATGAAGGGAGTGGTGGTCTTTCTCAGGCCAACGTTGCATAGTAGTGTCGTCGGCTGTAGTAGTATCGGTACCAGAGGAAGCCTGCGGCGGGGATGATGCCCGCTGCACATATGCTTCCTATCACGATTCCGGCGATGGCTCCGCCGCCGAGGCCGCCACCGCCACCGCCGGATGGCTGCGGCTCCTTGTGACACTTGTTCGGGTCGCGCGTACATAGAGACCCTTCATAAAACAAATTTAAAATAAAATAAAATAAAAGGTGAGCCCGCCGTTGATGCCAACTACGCCACCAAGGGTCCCTTGGGGGGGGGGGGGTTACCACTTCGGGACAAGGAAGAGCAGAAGCTTGTCGGAATGCCGGTGCACCAGTAGCAGTGCGAACTGAAATCAGTGCATTCCGTGCAGGTCCTGTACATTCCACAGTCCACCGGCGCTATGGCGTGCAAGCACAGAGGGGGGAGGAGAAAAAAGGGTTGAGTGAGCGAGTGAACGCATCGCAGGCCGGTGCCTCGACGAGTTTGCGGTGTCCCATGGGGAGGGCATCAGAATACAGAGAAGTTTTGGTTCCATCATCGAAAATGGATCAGACAACGGATATGCTCTCATCATTGCCATGCGTGCGCGTGTGCGTGAGAAGCGAAGGGTACCAGGGCATTCCTTGTAGAACCAGTTGTGGGGACAGGCAGGATCGCCGGTCTTTGGCGGCGGGTTGGTGATCGGCAGGCACTTGAGGCTGGGGTCGCACCACGCGCAGTGCGTGTTGCCCGGCTGCGTGCAGGCCTCGCAGTCGGCAAACTGGGGGCACGGGACTGGGGGGGGGAGGAGAGATGTCAGACGACACCAATCGGGAGCCCGGAGTTGGCGGGGGGAGCAGCGCGTACTCGGTGCGCAGCTGCCGTACTGGTAGGCCAGGCACGAGCCGTGGTCGGGCCTGATGCGGTTGCCCGCCACGCACTTGGTGTAGTTGCACCACCCGCACACCGCCTGCTTGGCACAATCCGCGCACGACGTGAAGTTGGCGCAGAATTCATCTGAACACACGCCACACGCAAAGGTGAGCGAGTTGATGGCGAATTGAGTGATGATTGGATGCTGAAAGGTCACCGTTGCATTCGTTGGTGGGCTCGCCTGGGCACGACCCGGGCGAGCGTGTGGAGTTGAAGCAGCTCTTGCTCGCGGGACACCACAGGCACTGCGCGCCGGCCACGCAGGTGGAGCAGTTGGCCCCGAGCCCGGGGCACAGGTCGGGGACGACCGACGGCGAGGGCGACGTCGACGGCGTGGCCGACGGGCTGCCGGAGGGCGACGAAGACACCGACGGCGTGGCAGAGGGCGTGACCGACACCGACGGCGATGCCGACGGGCTGTGGGAGGGCGACGGCGATGCCGATGGCGAGGCCGTGGGCACCAGCGGGCAGTTGCCCTTTCCCCAGATCCAGTAGGGCTTGGCGCACACGGCCTGGTGCTCCTGGTGACGTGTCGCGCGTGAGCTCATGGCTGCGTGCGTGTGTGTGTGTATGGCGGCGGCGGCGGCGGCGGTGTCGTTACCTGGCTCGGCCCGGTGCTGTTTCCCGGCAGGCAGAAGTCGGAGCTCGCGCACCAGCCGCAGCCGTTCAGCGTCGTGCAGTTGTCACACGTCGCCGCTTCGCACTCGTCCAGATCTTTTTCGGTTGTACTATCAGCGTGTGTGTGCGTGTGCGTGCGTGCGTGTGGCCGTACTGTGACAGTCCTGGTAGAACCAGCGGCTGCAGGTCATGAAGTCGGAGGGGCCAGAGTCCTGACCAGGCACGCAGGAGCCGTTGAGCAGGCTCCCGCCCGTGGGCTGCAGACACCAGCCGCAGCCGCCCTTGCCCGTGCACGTCGTACAGTTGTGACCGAACGGGCTGCAGTCCGCTGCCTGGCGCGCGAATGGCCCTGAACAGAAAACAACACACAATTACTCATTATTAAATTACTCCCATACACAAATAATAATAATAATAATAATAATAAAAAAGATTTAATCATAACTAAGTTGGGGTGGCGTACGGTCAGACCAGGCCAGGGCGACGCTGCACGCCGATGCGAGGAAAAAGAGGGCCAGCAAGATGGCGGACCCCCGCCCACTCATCTTCATCGCTCTTCAGTGGAGTGGTTCTACTCACCGGAAAAAAATCAACAGCGATGAAGAAAGTGGCCGACAAACCTCCAAACGGAAATGGAAAGAGAGATGTAAAGATGAAGAAAGGAAGAGACGAGGATGAAAGAGACGCAGAGATGGGGAGGTGAGGAGGAGAAGAAGGCAAAGAAAAAGAGGTTTGTATTCGTTTATTAAAAAAGAATGTCAGCTATATTAGAGCAACTTAACCAAATCGAGACCCTCTTCTTGATGATGTTTGAGAGGATAATTAATAAAGAAATAAATCGTACATAAAGAGATAAGGTCAAGCTTACACGAAAAGCTAAGGAACTGTACAGTTGGCTGGAAAGAATGGAGAGCTCAGACAGAGGTGGGAAGAGAAGTAGAAGAGGAGGGTTTGGCCAAGGGAGGCTTGTAGGCGCAGGCCGGCGCGTGTGTGCTCCAGTGGCTCTTCTGGCAGTAGAGCGAGCAGTAGTAGACCTGAAGGTTTTGATAGCATCCACCACAGGCATCAGCCCAGGCGCGCGAACATGCACGCACGGTGTGTTTGCGTGTTACCTTGTAGCAGCAACACACGCGCAGCAGGAGCCTGCCCTTCTCCTTGGCCCGCCGACAGTTGGCGCATCGCTTGCGTCGCATGGTCCGCACCTGCTCCTCGATCGAGCCGTCCTCGCCGACCCTGAGGGTGCTGGTGAACTGCGTGGCGGTGGACAGCTTGCTCATGCTTGCCGCCAGGTCGTTGGCCCGTTCCCTCTCCTTCCACTTGGCCAACAACCGTTTGTATCTGCATGCGCCAGAAGTGAGCGTTCACCCATAATGAGCAACGCATGCAGCACACGCACCTGCCGATGGCCTCGTATTCGTCATCAAAGTCGAGGAGGAGAGCGTGCTGGATGTCCCGGACAGCGGATGGCAGGTCGTCGATGGCTTCGTGGGCAGCGCTGCGGCGGCCGAGGGCCTTGATGACCGTGCGGCGTGCTTCTTCAGAGATGGGACACGGGCAGCCGAAGGACGGGCCACCGGACGCGTTGGCCATCGGGGCGTAGTGTTCTAAAGCCATGTCCAGCGCCTGCTTGCAGTCCTTGATCACCTCGAAGGGGTTTCCCAGCTTGAGCCAACTGCCAATCCAAGCAGCAGATCGTCTTAGTTTAATGGTTTCGATTTCGTTTTGCACGTGGAGATGGCGGCGTACGCAGCAGCACGATTGCAGTAGATGACGGAAAGGAGCTCGGCCACTGGTTTGGGGGTGGGGTGGGCACCGAAGATGGTGGCGCGAAGGAGCGATTCCCGGCCAGTGTCGATCAGTGACGTGAAGACCTTGACCGCCTCCTCGTACTTGCCCTCACGATAGAGCTCGTTCCCTAACGCCTTCAGCTGCACCGGCGAGATGCCTCCATAGGGTGTGTCCTCATGAGCGTGCGAATCGTCTCCTTCATTGTGATGGTGATGATGTAGAGGGCAAAACATCTCTGATACGAAAATTCAAAAAAAAAAAACTAATTCTGTATTGCTTTTTTTTTCTTTCTCTTTCCAGAGAGATGGAAGCTGGACTACAGGTGCGTTCGGGAGCTGACCTGCTCGCGAACGAGCGTAGAGGGACGTCCTTCCCTGTGCGGGACCTCACCCTCCTCCTCGACCCTGCTACATCCCGTAGGGTGGGCCACCCGACTTTAGATTCGCTTTTTTATTCATTTTAAGGTGGTCCAACTTATTCCTTTTTATGTTAGGAACACTTTCGTGCTCTGGTGGAGAAGGACCGTGCGTTTGACAATCGCGACCAGCATTTCCGCAACCGCGCGGAGCGCTACCAGCATGCATTGGGCCTTGTCAAGCACCTCCAGCTCTACAAGACCAAGCTCGGCCTTGACCAAACTGGTGCTGCCTGCCGTGATGTCTGTCTGGTGGTTAGTGGTGTTCACAAGGTAACGGCTTCAATTTCTTGGCTCAACGGCACGCGCCTATCTCGAATACACAGACATGCGGCTGCTCGTGGAGGAGTCGCTGACCGAGTTCGTCCCAACGATGCTCCACGAGATCGCCTTCGTTCCATTCATTCGCAGCCAGGCGTCGCCCGAGCAGGCGCAGAAGTGGTTGCCCCTCGCCGAGCAATACGTACGTGCATTGTTGATCCATCACGCTCTCCCCTTCACCTCACCGCGATATGTAAGCTCACCACTTACGATATCATCAGAGAATCATCGGCGCCTACGCTCAGACCGAGCTTGGTACGTACGCAGGCCCTGTGGGCTCGTCGCACGTGGCGTGGGCTGACCCGGTTGTTTTTCTGTTGTCGTGCAGGCCATGGCTCGAATGTGCAGGGGCTGGAAACCACGGCCACATTCGTCCCAGAAACCGACGAGTTTGAGCTCCACACCCCGACCCTCACCGGTTCATACAGCAGCATGCACCCTTACACCCTCTGGCTCTATTCTTACATGGGCGCTTTGCTTCCCTACAACAGCGACCAAGTGGTGGCCAGGCTGCATGGGAAAGACGGCTACTCACGTCGTCGCGATGGCGCAGCTCATCATTCACGGCAAGAGGTGATCTCTCACTTCACACTCCACCGCACATAAAACGGCGCGCATTTGAAAAAGCTCACGATCGTCTTTGTGGATAGGGTGGGAGTGCACGCCTTCATCGTGCCGATTCGCTCACTGGAGGACCACATGCCCCTGCCGGGGATCACCGTTGGCGACATCGGGCCCAAGCTGGGAACCGATTCGAACGACAACGGATACCTCCGCCTTGACCGCGTTCGCATCCCGCGCGATCACATGCTCATGGGCTTCGCCAAGGTTCGGACTACTTTTCACTTGAAAATGACTGAGTATGAATTTATTTATTTATTTGTGAATATACTTTGTTGTTTGTTTGTTCAATTTTGTTATGTTTTTCGCGACCGGGGTGTGCAGGTGGACAAGGAGGGACGCTACAGCAAGCCGGCGCATGACAAGATCGCCTACTTTGGCATGCTCTACATTCGCGCCTCCTTGGTCGAAGAGGCCTCGCGGTAGGTGACCCTCATACGACAAGACCCGCCGCCGTTCTCCACTCTCCTCTCCCCCTGTCTTACGTCTCTCTGCGACTCACCGTCCCTCTTCATCGCAGTACCCTCTCCAAGGCGGTCACGATCGCGGTTCGGTATTCAGCCGTTCGATGCCAGTTTGCTCCGGGCAAGGGCCAGCCCGAGAAGCAGGTGATCGATTACCGCATGCAGCAGTACCGCGTGTTCCCCTACCTGGCCGCCGCCTACGCGCTCAAGTTCACCGGGCGGCACATGCGCAAGCTGTTCGACCAGCTGGCACAGGTAACGTTGGCACTTCAAATGCGGGCGGGCTGGCGCCAAGCGCCGATACTTACGGTTCCGGCGTGGTTGCTTGCGAACGCAGGGAATCACCAGCGGAAACCTGTCGTCCCTGCCCGAGGTGCACGCCACCAGCTCGGGCTTGAAGAGCCTCACCACCACCATCACGGCCGAGGGCATCGGTTCGTCATAACATGCCGATTGTTTCATTTCGTTTCAGTATTTCGTTTGGTTACGTTGGAAACACGTTCTCACTGCTGTGGCTGCCCCTTGGTGCAGAGGTGTGTCGACGTGCGTGTGGAGGCCATGGCTATACCCATTCGAGCGGCCTCGGCAGCCTCTTTGCTGACTATGTGGGGGTACATACGGCTACAAACGACAAACGATTTCGGGATGTCGTAGGTGACTCTAAGGCCGACGTGCTATGCGTGGCACAGGTGTTGACCGCCGAAGGCGAGAACTTCCTGCTTACCCAGCAGACGGGCCGCTACCTTCTGAAGGCCTACGAGAAGCTGCGCCGCGGCTCCGCCAAGTCGGACGAGCCCAAGATCAAGTACCTGGAGAACGTCGACGACCTCCTGCAGGGTAATTTCACACCAATATTTAACTTGTTATTTATTTACATATTGTTTTTTTAAAAAAATTTGGCAAAAAGTCATGACTCTCACACTCGTGCGCACTAGGCAAGTGTTCTGCCAAGAGCGCAGAGGAGTTCTTGTGCCCGCAACGGCAACTGCACGCCTACATGCACGTGTGCGCACGCCTACTCCACGAACTCTCCCTTGGCATGCTTCAGCAGGTCCAGAGCGGGACGGCCCCGCACGAGGCGTGGAACAACAGCCTGGTGGAGATCGCGCACTTGTCGAAGCTCCACTGCCTCTACACGATCGTCTACAGCTTCAGCACCACGCTCGAGGAGGAGGTGAGGCCGCGCCACCCACAGCTCTACCCCGTCCTCAAGAGGCTCTGCGATCTCTTTGGTACGCCTCTCTCTCCCTCCCTCTTAGCTCTCCTCTGCTCCTTCTCACGTGCGTGTGTGACCTGCGACTGCGCAGCGCTGTACCAGATGGAGCAGGAGATGCGCTTCTTCTTGGAGGGCGGCTACCTGTCGTCGGCGCAGGCGGTCATGGTGCGCGAGGCCGTGCGCGGGCTGCTGGTGGCGCTCCGCCCCGATGCCGTCGCGCTGGTCGACGCCTTCAACTTCTCCGACCACTCGCTTAACAGCTGCCTCGGCCGCTACGGTAGACAACCATTCCCACCTTTATCGCATCTCTCGCTACGCTCTTTCTCTCTCATCTTGCTTACATTACGCGACACGCTCAGATGGGCGAGTGTACGAGGCCCTGTACGAGTTTGTACAGCGCGAGCCGCTCAACCGAGCCCCCGTCGTGCCCGGCTACGAGCACATCCGGCCTCTCATCCGCGGCGAGCTCCTCCCGCTGGCCGGGGCGACCAAGGCCAACCTATAGTCTCTTCCAATTGAAGCGTGACGCCCGGGTGGAGGGAGGTCGATGAAGCCAGTGAGGTGGTCATCTTCTGTTGAAGAAAACAGCGCTTATGAGGTAACGGAGATCGTCGCGAGAGCCTCTTGCCTCTCACCAGGCCAACCAGCACACTTGGGAAACTACACAGACTCAACCAGCAGTGCGCGATGCAATTGAGGTTTCCTGGTTTCACTGCCGCACGTCACCTCTTGTGGGAGCCTCGGGCGTCCCTATCTGCGGCCAGATGGGCCCTCTACCCGCTTGTCCGACAAGCCACGATGACTCACCGCCCTTCTTCCTTCTGGATTTCCGTCACACGACACGACACCGTGCCAGGAGAGTGTGGCCCATCTGGAATTTGAAAAAGATGGTCCTGCTTTAGGGAGATTATCGTCAAATTCCAGAAGTGATGGGTTGCGTGGCGGAATGACGACCTCCTGGAGGTGTTGTTCGTTGGGCCAACAAGGAGCACGTACAGCGCACCGCAAGTAGGAGTTTGCCGCGCGGTTGGCCGAGACTGATTTTAGCTTCGCAGACAAGCCTCGACTGATTAAGAGCCTTGCACGAGTGACCAGGAAAAGGGGAAGGAGAAAGCTGTTTCGCTTCCCTCGTAAATCGATCGGTTGACAAACCAGACCGCGATTTTGTACAAAGTTAAATTTCATACCAGGTACTCCCTTGCAAGCTCTGTCTTTTATATCAAGGAGGCGCCCTCTCCCGCATTTTGAGAGGGGCGGCCGCAAGCACTTCCCTAATTTCTCGATTTGCCACACGATCGGGGGCGGTTTATAGAGCTAAGACAAAGCAGAGGACAAGCATGTCAACGGCTACGACTGCAAGCATGGCGGCCGGGTTTGGGTCCAGCGTTGGTGTCCACCGAAGCGGAGTGCCGACGTGGCGACGGCTTCTGCCCACCTCCTTTCTCCTCGCCTTCATTGCCTTTGTGCAAAGGTAACCGCCCCAGCTGGTTCTCCCGTTTCGTGTGACGCCCTCCTCCTCCCCTCTTGCTGACCTCTCTTGCGCCGCGCCCGCACGCTGGTCAGCTGGTGGAGCACGCTGATGGCCAAGAACGCGCCCGACATGGCCTGGATGCGATGCGTGGGAATCACCATGGGCTTCCCCGTCGAAGGCCTCCCCGTGGACATCTCCTCCCGGCTCACCGCCTTCCACGCCCTCCGCAAGAAGGTTACTCCCGAGCTGTGCGCTTGTGTGTGTCGTTAAACTGACTCGCATTGCGTTTTGTTGGGTCAAACAGCTGATGAAGATGGGCCTGAGCATGCTGGCGACCGGCCTGAGCGCGCTGAGGATCATATTCGCCCCGAAGCTGCTCGTGAAGCGGCTTCTGCTCGTGGCCTCCCTCCAGGTCTTTGCTGCCCTCATCGCCAAACTGTACAGCATTTTGCACTTTATCTACTACGAACTAGGTGCGCGGCCCCTGTACGACGTGTGCGAGTGTGTTTGTGGGTGTCTGACACTCATTGTCTGCATGCAGGCTCGCGTCAGCATTCGCTGAGGCGGGAGATGAAGCGGGCGGCCACCTACGCCGAGTGGGCCAAGCTGGCCAAGGAGCTCGACGTGGTGGTGGGCAACGAGAAATGGAAGGCCGAGAAGCAGTCGCCCTACTTTGACCACGAGCTGATCGAGCAGAAGACCGAGCTCTTCAACCAGCTCATGCAGGCCAATGACGCCGAGGGTCTCATGTGGCACCTGCGCAAGGGCCTGCTCCGCGTAATCTACCCGCTGCCACACTCACTGCCACTCTTCGATCAAAACAATGTTGACACAATTTCCTCCCCCCACACGCAGAGGCAAGGTGGCGTCGGGCATGCCGACCTCTTCTCTCGCTCGCACGTCGGCACCAAGTACGTGGTCGAGGAGTACATTGACCAGGTAATTAATAAGCCTCTGAACCGCACGCACGCCCCAATAACTCGGTGTCTCACGCGGTCGATCAACCGGCTCGGCCAGGTTTGCAAGTCGCTGCGTTTCGTGTTGTACACGCCGGTCGTCCCCTACTCGCCCGCCGAATTGCGAGGGGTGCGTGCACTCGATCTCCCCGCCGGCCACACACAGCTTCAGCCGAGGCTCTGGCGCGTGAGCGTCAATCGCCCACCCACCCACCTACCCACCACCACCACCACCTTCTTACCACGTGGCGGTAATGGCTGTCGTTGGTCACCACGCGCAGGAGGACTCGACCGAGGAGATGATACTGAAGCGGAAGCTGCGCTTCTTCCTGGAGATGCGCCACTCGCTCGGTCGCTCGGCCCTGCTTCTGTCGGGCGGCATCACGCTCGGCATGTACCACCTGGGCGTGGTGAAGGCCCTCCACACCAACGGTCTCCTGCCCCGCGTCATCTCGGGCTCCTCGGCCGGCTCCATCGTTGCCGCCGTGGTAGGCTCCACCACCGACGAAGAAATGCCAGACATTTTTGTCGGTACACCACACGTACACACATAACACATGCAACACACACATACACACATCCACCCACCCACCTACCCACACACACCTACACACACACACATCCACCATATTGACGAATGGTGTGTGGTCTCTAGAGGGCTACCTGAACCTCAACTTCTTTGAGAAGAAGGAGGCAGAGTCGAAGCAGGGCTTCATGTCGAGCTCGTTCGCGCGCAGGACCAAGCGGTTCTTCACGCAGGGCACGCTGCTCGACATCAACGTGCTGAAGCAGACGCTGCAGGCCAACCTCGGCGACATCACCTTCCTGGAGGCCTATCAGCGCACGGGGCGCATCGTCAACATCAGCGTCACCCCGGCGTCCAAGAACGAGTACCCCACGCTGCTCAACTACCTCACCGCGCCCCACGTGCTCATGTGGTCCGCCTGCCTGGCCTCGTGCGCCATCCCCCTGGTCTTCGAGTCGGTCGCCCTCATGGCCAAGGACAAGAGCGGCAACATCGCGGCCTACTACCCCGAGGGGCTCACTTGGCAGGACGGCTCGCTGGAGCTGGACCTCCCGATGGTCAAGCTCTCCGAGATGTTCAACGTCAACCACTTCATCGTCTCCCAGGTTAACCCTCACGTTATCCCCTTCTCCACCATTGGTACACCCATGTGCCTGTGCGTGTGTGTGTGTGTGTGTGTGTGTGTGTGTGTGTGTGTGTGTGTGTGTGTGTGTTCGTGCGTGTGCGCGCATGAAGTTGAAGAGACTGAGACTGACTGCTGACCGGCTTCACGAGCAGGCTGGGAGCTCAACCCGCTCACCAAGCTGATCCACTTCACCAAGGCGGAGCTGAAGCACTACGCCCAGAACGTGGCGGCGGTGGGCCTGCCGGGCCCGTTCGCGTCGGTGCTGTCGATCTTTACGCAAAAGTACGAGGGCGACATCACCATCAAGCCCCTGCGCCTGCACCTCAAGAGCTTCCAGGGCCTCCTCTCCAACCCCACGTCGGCGAGAGTCGCTGCGGCCATCCGGGAGGGCGAACTGGAGACGTGGAAGCACCTGTCCATCATCAAGAACCACTGCGACATCGAGTTCACCATCAACGAATGCATCGGCGTCATCAAGTCGCAGCTCCAAGGTAACACCTTCCCCTGCACGATATCAGCCCAAGCCCAAGCTCCCGCACAGCTAATCTCTCCCCAATCCGTGTGTGTGATGTCGCGCAGCGGTGGAGGGAAGGGAGGGCCCGAGGAAGACCCACGCCGAGGACCTCGTGCTGCGACGAGAGTTCTCGGCGGTCGCCATTCCCGGCCACGACATGGGCTCCTCCTACTACAGCTGCACGCGCGACGAGAGCGACGACGACAGCGCCTGAGATCAAGGGCCTCTCGTACTCCCCACTTCGCCCCAGTCCAATGGCGAGCGTGCGTCCCAAGTGGCGCAACCCTCTGGAGGCCGTAGAGGGATGGGTGTAGGCAGGAGAAGGCCGCTTCGGCCATTTTCTTCACATTTTATTTCCTTTTTCTTATTGTCTCGGAGTCTTTTCTTGCGGACACGGAAACAGAAGCACTTCTTGTCGGTTGAGTTGATTAACAAAATCACACCGTTCGATTAGTGAAATCGTCGAGAAGGAAGTGGCTGCTGTTCACTCCGAGTTTCTTCGGCTCTAGACTTTTACACGTTCAGCCCTTCCTCCGCCATGTCGTCTAACGATGGAGGCTTCGACATGGGCGAGTACTCAAGCACTCTTTTCCTCTTCACAATCAAATCAATTGAAACTTAAGTATTTCGTTCTCATAATCATTATGATTTTTTTATTCTTATTATTCTTATTATTCTTATTATTATTTATACCAAAATAACAATTCTGAGCCTTGCCTCTTGCAGCGTTTTGGACCCCATCGTGGACGTGCCATACGACTGGTTCAAGGCGCACCTCACGTTTCGAGTGTTGAACTTCATCTTCTACGGCCTCATGGTGCTGGAGATCCTTGGCCTCGAGCTGTACAGCAACGTTGCCCGCAAGAAGATCCTCAAGCCCTGGAAGAAGGCCGCCCTCCTCACCTTCTACCTCTGCGTCATCGCTCAGGCCGTCGGTATACTGGGCCCACCCACTACACACCCAGATCAGCTGCACACATGCGCGCGCGCACGAGCAGGAACGTGTTCTCCTCACGCGCTCACTTTGCTCGTCTTGCACGCGTCAGTGCGCATCGTGCTGACCTACAACAAGAATTTGGGAGCCAAGTATGTGCTGAACCGCTACATTCCTGTCTTGCTCTCCTTCACAATCTCTATTCTCCTCGTCCTGCACTGGTAACCTCACCTCTCTTTCGCTTCTGTGCTTCTTCATGCGCACGCACGCACGCACGCACGCACGCACGCACGTGTGTGTGTGTGTGTGTGTGTGTGTGTGTGTGTGTGTGTGTGTGTGTGTGTGTGTGTGTGTGTGTGTGACGTGTGTTGTCGGGTGTTGATCTAACCGGTCTGGGGGGGGGGGCACCGCAGGTTGAACAAGATCAAGCGGCAGGTCTACCGGATATGGCAAATGGGGTTCATCGTGCTGGGGTATCTCGGCTTCTTCTTTGTTGTGTGGCTCCAGGTCAACTACGCCATCAAGGACCAGCCGGCCAACTCAGTTGACAAGTTCTACGCCGTCGTCTTCTCTCTGCTCTACATGGTCATAGTCATCGTCTGCGTCTTCATCTTCGTTTCCTATCGGTATTTTCGCGCAAGCTTCACCGCTCGTCTGTTTGTTGTCTTATCTCATTGGTGTGCTGTGTGCTGTGATAGGAATCGATTCGGGCGATTGACGCGGTCGGCATCGACCGTGGCCAAGTACTGCTACTTTGGCGGGTGTGTGCTGTGGGTCGGGCTCATCGCCATCCGCGTGTTCGTCTTCGACATCCTCTCCTACTACGTCTTTGACGTCCTGCACAGCGAGACGCTGGTCTTCGCCAACGAGGTCATCCCCATCTTCGTGGCCATCGCCGTGCGCAAGGGCGGCGACCTGTTGCTCAAGCGAGACGACTATGAAGTGCGCTCTCCTCTCCATTCGCGCGTGTTGTGTGTGTGTGTGTGTGTGTGTGTGTGTGTGTGTGTGTGTGTGTGTGTGTGTGTGTGTGTGTGTGTGTGTGTGTGTGTTGTACGTGTGCGTGTGCGTGTGGTTGGCGGGATGGCCTGGCTCATTCGTGCGATATGCGGTGGCCGTGCGCAGGCGATGCGCGATGCGGGCATGCCGGGCTTCGTGGCGATGATCGACGACGGCATGTCGAAGCCCTTTCAGGTCAACTCGTTCGACGTGCTCAGCATCAAGGTTGGCACCCTTCTGCTCTACGATAAACTGCTCGGCGAGGGCAGAAGCTCCAAGTATGGCGTCACCGACCCCCCTCCAGATCTGATGTGCATTCCGCCCATTCCGCTCGTTCGCTCACGCGATCGCCCACGTGATCCTGTGCTGTGTGGCTTTGCCGTGCAGAGTCCACGAGGCCTCGCTGTTCGTGGTGTCCAAGCTCGGGCTGGAGGATCAGGAGAACAACTACGGCGTCAAGGTGGCGGTCAAGCTCTACAACAAGCCGTTCGAGGGATCGACGCGCGAGTCGGAGATTATCAGGAAGATCGGCAAGCAGAAGGGCTTCATCAAGTACAAGGGCTACATCAACACCCCTGACCATCGCCTTGGTACGTGTGTCGTGTATGCGCGTGTGCTGTGGTGTGCGTGTGCGTGTGCGTGTGCGTGTGCGTGTGCGTGTGCGTGTGCGTGTGCGTGTGCGTGTGCGTGTGCGTGTGCGTGTGCGTGTGCGTGTGCGTGTGCGTGTGCGTGGGTAGCTGAGGCTTCTCCACTCAATCAAGGGCTGGTGATGAAGCGTTGCGAGTGCGGGCTGGCGGACATCTTCCGCAACTACGGCGTCACATACCTCGACACGCTCGACTACGCCATGCAGATCGCCAAGGCCATGCAATTCCTCCACCACAACCGCATCATCCACCGCAACCTCAAAGTCAGCAATATCCTGGTACGCCGGTTCACACACACACACACACACACACACACACACACACACACACACACGCACGCACGCACGCACACACACATCCACAGTACATCACCTCTCGACTGTGGCGTCGCCGTGTCGCCACAATTTGACGGGTGGGGTGGTGTGTTGATTCGGTGATGGACAGGCCAAGCGAGTGAGCGAAGGGGACAACAAGTGGCGCCTGATCATCTCCGACTTTGACCTGCACAAGCAGCCCGAGCAGGTGCCGCTCCCGCAGAACACCAACCAGTCCTACCTCAAAGCCTACCTGCCTCCCGAGGTAAGCCAAGAACGCGTGTGCGTGTGCGTGTGCGTGTGCGTGTGCGTGTGCGTGTGCGTGTGCGTGTGCGTGTGCGTGTGCGTGTGCGTGTGCGTGTGCGTGTGCGTGTGCGTGTGCATGTGCGTGTCGATGAAGCGGTCTAAAGACAGACATCGTGGCCAACAGATGATCAACAAGGGCAGCTACAGCTACAGCGGCGACTTCTGGGCCTACGGGTGGATCGTGCTCGAGATGTCCAACGCGTGCGGCTTCTCCACCTTCATGCTCAACCACCTCATCATCCGCTGTCGGTACAGCTCGGCCCTCTCGTCGCACTCGCACTTGCAGCCAAGGCTCTCACACGCACACGCGCGCACGCACCCACACGACCTCACTCTTTTTCGCGCGCCCCTCCAAAGGTTGACCGATCCCGACGCGCGAATGAATTTTGACACCGTCATCCACAAGCTGGAGAAGCTGGAGGAGCGCCAGGGCATGGAGGTCCGCAAGGACAAGCCGCTCCAGAAATTCGTACGTGCCGGCGTGGCCTATCGACTCACGGTGGTGGTGGTGGTGGTGGTGGTGACACGACGACGACGGCGATGCTGATGCTGATGCTGATGATGGTTGGGTCGTGGTGGTGCCACAGGCGGTGGAGGACGGGTGTGACCAGCTCGAGCGGCAGTACTCAAAGATGAAGAAGAGCGAGAAGAAGGAGCGCATGATGATGGAGAAGCAGAAGCAGAAGGACCGCGAGCGGTCGCAGCTGGAGGACCGGAAGCAGCGCGGCAAGAAGCAGCAGCAGCGCGACAAGAAGGGCGCGAGGCGGGTCACCAGCCGCGGCAGCGTGCGCGGCTCGGACGACGAGTTCACCAACGCCAGCGACTTCTCCGACCAGGACCTCGAGAGCAACGGCGGCGGCAGCGGCGGCAGCGACTGGGACGACGACGGGCGGGACTCGAGGCGCTCGCGCCGGGGCTCGCTCGTGGCGGGCCTGCGGGAGTCGTCGTCGTCGGTGGTCTCGACGCTGTCGCGCAAGGACGACAAGAAGAAGGGCAAGAAGGGCAAGAAGGGCAAGAAGGAGAAGGAGCGGGAGAAGGAGGAGGAGTGGGAGCGCGAGCGCGAGCGCATCCGGCAGAAGGGCAACAAGAGCGGCGGCTTCCTGCCGGTCACGGCCTCCTTCCTCCCCACCAGCCCGCGTTCGGTCAAGGACATGGGCACCAAGCTCACCAAGCTCATCGACATCTGATCGGACAGTCTGGCTCTCTCCGCTTCATCACAAGGGAGCAAAAAATCAACAAAAAAAAACAGAATTGTAAAAAGTATTTATAATTAAATTGAAAATCGAGAAAGCAGAATTCTAGAACGCACAGTATCTGTTTATTTTTCATTTCCAACTTGTCCAAGAAGAGAGGAGGGAGAGAGGATGAGCGCGGGAGGGCCGGCCTACAAGAAAATGGCGCCCATGGGGGCGTCGGGCGACGCGTGGCCGGGCGCAGGCCTGTGGCGACGGGTTGGCCGCACCATGTTCCGTACCAAGACCGTCGAGGAGGCCCTGGCCGACCGTGACGACCACGAGACGTCCCTCAAAAAATGCCTCAGCCTCTACGAGCTCATCTTGTTCGGGTACTACTGGCTCATCCTCTTCCCCTTCCCCTTCCTCGTCTTCCTCTTTCCTCCTTTTTTGCGTTGGCCGGTCCAAACTCATATTCATCATTAAAATTTAAATTAATATATACATACACATTTTAAATTAAATATAAACAAATCATAAAATGCAAAAAATAACCTTTCTTGTGGTAACGAAGACTTACGTAAACGAGAACATGGTTGGTCCCAGGCTCGGTTGGATGATGGGCGCCGGCATATTCGTGCTCACGGGCGTCGCCGCCAGTCTCAAGGCAGGTCCTGGTAATTTACTCAGCCCTCTCTCTCCTGCCGTGCGTTGTTTTGTTGCTTCGAGGCAGCGCTCGTCTCACTGCATCCATTGTGGCGTGCAGCCATCGTGATTTCGTACGCGTTCGCCGGCGTGGTGTGCGTCTTCTCTGCCTTCTCCTACGCCGAATTCGCCGCGCGGATCCCCCTATCCGGCTCCGCCTACACGTAACGCCTAACGCCATGCTCCTCCAGCAGCGTCATCTTTTACCTCATCACAAACTCGTTTTGGTTGTGCGTGTGCGTGTGCGTGTACGTGTACGTGTGCGTGTGCGTGTGCGTGTGCGTGTGCGTGTGCGTGTGCGTGTGCGTGTGCGTGTGCGTGTGCGTGTGCGTGTGCGTGTGCGTGTGCGTGTGCGGTGCATGCTCGCATCTCTCAGGTATGCCTATACGACTGTGGGCGAGTTCCCCGCGTGGATTATCGGTTGGGATCTCACGCTGGAGTATATGATCGGCTCGGCTGCGGTTGCCAGGTCTGCTCCCAGCCGCTGCCCATCAAGCGCGCGTGACCCAAATTGACTCGCGCACGCACGCGCATCTCATTATGAACAGAGGATGGAGCGGCTATGTGCGCGGGATGCTGACGGGCGTTGGCATCAACTACCCGGCCTACCTCACCCACTGGCAGGTGGGCCCGTGCGACATCGACATCACCGCCGCTGTCTCCGTCGTCGTGCTCACCAGTACTTCCCGCATCTCTCCCCTCCTTCGCTCTATGTCGTCATCGTCATCATCATCGTCAAACAACTGTCAGCTCAGCCTCGCTCACACGTGTCCTTCCTTGTTGTCCCTCCTCGACGCGTCGTCCTCGTCAGTCATCATCTGCTTCGGGATCAAGGAGTCGTCCCACTTCAACGGAGTGATCGTGGGCACCACCATCTTCTCCATCCTCTTCGTCATCGTGCTTGGTACATCGCCCCCCAACGGTCTTTGTGTCCTCCTCAGAGTGGCGGGAGATGTCTGACTGGGGGCCCACGACGGACCGCAGGCGCCTTCTACGCCGATCCGGATAACTGGGAGCCGTTCCTGCCATACGGCGTCTCGGGCATCTTCTCGGGGTATCGTCGATTGCCCACTCTTTTTTTTAAAAAAAATTAATTTTTGATATATGAGAGATCTTATATCATAAATTGATAGTATTATTCTACACCATTGTCTCACTCTATGCGCTGGGCAGGGCGGCCCTCATCTTCTTTGCCTACATCGGGTTCGATTCGGTCTCGGCGGCCGCAGAGGAATGCAAGAACCCGCAACGTGACCTGCCCATCGGTTCGTCGCCCGCTACCATGGCCACAGACGCCTCTCTCACGTCTCACGTCTGCTTCCCTGCAGGGATCATCGCCTGCTTGGCCATTGCCGGCGTGCTCTACAGCGGTGTGGCTGCGGTCATCACTCTCATGGTACAAGGCGTGGCCCACGTACTGCTGTCTCTGCTGTCTTGCTGCTGACCTTCTCTCTCTCTCTCCACTCTTACCGGCCAACAGGTCAAGTATGACCAGATCGATCTCGAGTCTCCGCTGTCGTCTGCGTTTGCGTCCCGCGGGCTCGGCTGGGTAAGTCGACCAGGGGCTGCTTGGCGCGGGTGTCCTGCTCCGTGTTTGATTGAACGTGTGTGTGTGTGTGTGTGTGTGTGTGTGTGTGTGTGTGTGTGTGTGTGTGTGTGTGTGTGTGTGTGATGTTTGTGTCTCAACAGGCCCAGGTCATCATCTCGATCGGAGCCTTTGCCGCGCTCACCTCCTCCATCCTCGGCGGCCTTCTCTACCTCCCGCGCATCTATTTCACCATGGCCCGAGACGGTACCACTAACCCCTCCCCCCGCCTGGCCCTTGGCTCGAGTCCATTGCTGGACCACTAATCAATGCGTCGCTCTCACGTGCCGATGCAACCGATCGGCAGGGCTCATGTGGCCCATCTTTGCCTACATCCACCCCAAGACCCACACTCCGCTTCCCGCTAGCATCGTTACCGGTATCCCTACCACGCACGCACACAACAATGGCGTGCGCAGACGGCGCAGGCGGGCTGATTGCCGCGGCTGGCGTATTGGGGGGTCAGGGTCGCTGGCGACTATCCTGACGCTGCTGGTCAAGATTGAGGTGCTGGCGGACATGGTTTCCATCGGCTCCCTCTTTGCCATGCTCATGGTGTGCGCGTGTGTCCTCACCACCCGCTACGAACAGCCCAACAACTCCATCACCCCCGGTAACGTAACACGGCAGCGACACACACACACACACACACACACACACACACACACACACACACACACACACACACACACACACACACACGACACACGGCGTGTAGCAATAGCTGACCTGGCAATGTGCTTTTTTTGCATAGTGATGATGGTGCTTGGCATGGTAATCACGTCGGCCGTGTGCTCGCTGCTGGTCGTGCGCGACCACCCCTACAGCGCCATCCCCTTTGGCCTGCTGGCCCTCCTCCCCATCGCCTACTTTTTCAAAACGTACACGCACACGCACACGCACACATGCACACACGTGCGGCTCCTGCTCCTCGACACGTACCTTCTCGCTCACAGCCTGGTCTCGTGCGCGCGCATGTGTGCATGTGTTGTCATCACGACACACAGCAAGCAGACGTTCGTGCCTGAAACGTTCAAGTGTCCGTTGGTGCCGCTGACGCCCATCCTGGGCATCCTCACCAACATCTACCTCATGGCCAACCTCTCCGCGGTGCCCCTCTCTCCCACTATCCCCCATCAGTCGTTGAGGCGTGCGTCGTCTCACGCGCGCGCTCCTGTGTGTCATTCAGGGCACGTGGTACCGGCTGTTGGGCTGGCTGATCATCGGGCTGGTCATCTATCTGGGCTACGGCATCCGCAACTCGCGCTTGGCCAAGAGACAAAACCAATACAACGAATTCTAAAAGAAATGGTTTAGAATTGGGGGTTTGCATCAAAAAACAACAAAAGTGGCTGAGTAGACGGCGGGCGGAGCTTCGTGAAGGCGGGTTCGGGTGCTCGTTGTCCGCCAGGCCAGGTAATGGACGGCGAGCGTCCCTGGGTCAGCAGGTAAAGGCGACGGGGCCGATGGAGGAG
Organism: Acanthamoeba sp. SK_2022b; assembly: GCA_027943245.1. Lineage (NCBI taxonomy): Eukaryota > Discosea > Longamoebia > Acanthamoebidae > Acanthamoeba > Acanthamoeba sp. SK_2022b. Next base: position 63,769 of record JANDJZ010000021.1, read on the forward strand.
CCGTCGGAGGTAGAGTTGAGCGGAGTGCTCAGCACGTAGCCCAAGCCGGTCTGGGAGCTGCCCGGCGCGGGGAGCAGGAAGCTGTCGATGGTGAAGGTGCGCGAGGTGTCCACGCGCTGAAGGTTCCACCACTGAGAGAGATCCTGGTCGGAGGCGATGTTGAAGGTGATCGAGCCCGACTTGAGGCTGCGGGTGCCGTTATTGGCGATGGCTACGTCGTAGATCTGATAGCGGAAGGTGTTGTCGGTCCACGAGCTGCCTGCACCGGAGCGGGCCGCCTGCGAGGCGGCCAGAGAGCACACGCCGGCCGAAGGCGAGGTAGACGCCGAGGGGTTAGGGGTGACTCCAGAGCTGGGGCTCGGGCTGGGGCTGGCGCTAGCCGCCGGCGAGCGCGAAGGCGAGGGCGAGGGCGAAGCGGTCACGTTGCCGCAGTTAACGCTTACGATGGACGCGGGCGAGTTGGTATTGGCGTTGTTAATGATGAAGCCAAAGACGTGGCTCTGGCCCGCAGGGATGCCGCCGACCTGGATGCGCCAGTCGGGCAGGCGGTAGAGAGACCCGTTGACGAGGGTCACCTCCCAGATCTGGTTGATCGGTCCCTCGATGTTGAGCAGCACGTCGGTTACGGCAACCTGTCCAGTGGCGGTGATGACCACGGTCCACAGCGAACGGCTCTGGCCGTTGTCTACCCACGAGGCCTGACGAGTAGGGTTAAGCGCGGCCGTGCAACTCTCTGTATCGTGTGACCCAAGTCAGGGTGAGCGAGAGAAGCTGCCACCAGGCCAAGCAAAGGCTACGTACGCGCCGAGGCGCAGGAGAACATGAGGGCGGCAAGAAGGGCCAGTCCAAAGAGCAGTTTCATGGTGTTGAGGAGGTAGGTAGGTTTGGTTACTTGGCTGAGTGAGTTGTTGAGTGAGTGAATGGGGCATTGTGGAGCGGCGTCTTATAGTTGAGCCCCATGTACAGGTGAGGTGGCCAAGCCTAGAGAAACTGCAGTGGTTGAGCAGCAGGAACTGTAAACGCGGATCTGATAGCTTGCCCAATTGGGCAGCCTCGACAGCAACTGCCAACTATCATCATGTGGGCCTAGACCAGGGAGCAAGGAGTCACCCTGGGAACAACGCGGCGCTGTACAGTTTTACTGATAGCGTTTTTTCCTCAACTCCCAGATATTTCTTCCAGGGTTTCCCTTTGCTCGATGCATCACCTAACGAGGAATTTTCTGTCCACCATGATGGTTTTCGCACATACCAGAGATGTGCAATTGCAAGGCGCCCTTGCTCTCCCAAAGGGGAACAAGTTCGTACGGCTGGACTTCTGTATTGGCCCAAAGGTGTCCCTGCCTCGTGATTGGGCCAAGCCTAGAGTTGGCTGAGCCCCCAATGGATATCGGTGAGTACAAATCGGATCGCTGCTTTGCAGACAAATGGTATGCATGGGTCATCGTGTTCTCGTCCTGGTTGCAAGTTGTAACTTGGTAACTTGATGCTACATAGGGACCGATTGGTTTACGCCTACATTATCTGCGTGCTCCAACAACTTGATATGCTCAAAGCACTTATCGCCGAAGCGGAGACTGCCATGAAGAATCTCGGTGAAGCAGGCGCTTCAGCGGCCGATTGTGGAGCGCTACAACATACATATCTCCCGGTGGCTTTCCCGATCGCTTTTAGCCTTCCTTACCCACCCGCAGACCTCTGGTGGCGACGGTACTGCTACAGTAAGGTAACCTAAGGCAAGTACATCCTCTGCGCCAGATGCGGGCGATGGTTCCACTGGGAGTGAGTCCATATCAAGAAGGAGCCATCGGGCCCCTGGTACTGTTCCGACTGCGATGACTTGAGCAGAAGCAGCTTCTTGCGCAGCTGAATAAACGACGAATTGGCATGCGCTACAAGGAACGCGATGCTGATACTGCCCCGCCACACTCAGAATTCCCGTACCGAAGTGTGGCTATGCGCCACAGCCAAAGGAAGCTTCGGGCGCCACAGAGACCAAGTTGCGGTGAAGGTGCTGGATCCGCGTCAGCTTGCAAGGGATGAGGCCCACAAGCTCCTCCTGCTCCGGAGAACAAGCCCTCCTGGACGACCAGCTCGCCCTGTGGGCCACACTTGTTCTCCGCTCCTCCAGGTTCGGGAAGACTGCCTGGCCCTTTCCTCTCCCCAGGCCGTTGGGCCTTTGCAGCAGATGCTAGCTGAACAGCCAGCAGAGCGTCTGGACGCAGCAGCCCTGGCCGCGTTTGAGAGCAGTTGGGCCTGACGCCCATAGAAGCTCTATTACTTCGGCCTCCCTTGTCACATAGGTTGTAGATGTCATGTAACCATCTTGCCCTCCCGGGCAGGGAGTAGAACCACGTTTTACATCCGCCATCTTGGTAGTAGCCTAGGTCGGCGTGCGGGCCAGTGGAACTTGTGTGGTCTTACTGGGCGGCGATCCGCAGGAGAGCACGGTTGACGCACTCGATGAGAGGCGGCTCGAATTGCATGTTGTGGCCCTGGCCGGGGATATACTCGAGCGCGAACGAGCGACTGGTGATGCCCATCCACGAGGCCACGTGCCGCCGCTTGACCACCGGGTCGAGGTCGCCCAGCAGGGCGGTGATGGGCACGTCGATCGGGTCGTCGTCGGTCACCCCGCACTCCATGCCGGCCATGCTCACGTCGGCCACCAGCGCCCGGTAGAGCGTCGTGTTGCCCGCGAATCGCTCCCACTCCTCCTCGCTCCAGCCTATGGCCAGCGACAGCGCCCTGAGGCCCTCGTACATGGTCGGCCGCCGCGTGTAGGTGGTCAGGACCTCGAGGTCGCCCGGCCCCGGACAGGCGCTGGCCAGGATGGCCGCCGGCAGCGTCACCCCGGCGTCGGCCTTGTGACGCAGCGCGCTGCGCATCTCCTCGGTGAAGCGGAGCGCGTAGTAGGCGCCGATGCATTGGCCGAACAACACGTAGGGCTTGTCGGCGAGGAACGGGAAAGCCTCGGCCATGAAGGCGCCGGCGCCGGCGACCAGCGACGGGCACGGCTCCTCGGCCGCGCGTGTCGTGTGGCGCGGGAGATGGAGCGCCCACACCTCCACGCGCGCCGTGTCGATGAACGGGAGCCACGCGGCAAAGTTGGCCGGATCGCCGCCCGCGTCGCCAAAGCACACCACGCGCAGCGTCGCCGTGTCGACGTCGCCGCCGATGAAGTCGAGCCACTTGGACGAGAACAGGGTCGCCTTGGGCGGCGGCGTCGGAGGCTTGCTAGCGACCGACGCGAGCGCGGGAGCGGCTTGGGGTGCGGCGGCGCTGGCGACGGCGATGGCCGTGTGGTAGGCGGCGAGGATGGAGGTCTTGGTGGGCGAGCGGAAGGTCTTGAGTGGGAGCCACAGGCCCAGCTCCCTGGCCAGCGCCCCGCGCAGCTCCATGCCGCTCATCGAGTCGAAGCCGACCTCGGCCAGCAGCGCGTCGGCGGCGATGAGGGTATCGTGGTCGATGGCCAACACCTCGCACACCAGCGCGTGTAGCCGCGCCTCGTCCAAGCCCTGCGGCGGGCCGTCGCTGCCCTTGGCCGCTTGTGGCAGCTGGGCTGTGGGGGTGTGGTTGGCGGTGAAGCGCTTCCACAGGGACACGCGCGATGGCCGTGTGGAGGCGACGGGCGACCGATCCCATGCGACGTCGGCGATGACCACGGTCGGGCCGTGGACGACGGGGCGCTCGAGCAGGCGGAAGGCGTCGAGCGCGTCGGCAGCCTCCATCGGCAGCACGCGCGCGCCGCCCGAATTGACCGGCGAGGCCGTCGACGTGTGTGAGGAGGTGGCCATGCCCACGTCGCGCCACAGCCCCCAGCACACAGCCCGCACCGGTAGACCAGCGCGGCGGCAGTGCCCGGCCAGGCACTCGACCATCGCATTGGCCACCGCGTAGTTGGCCTGGTCCAATCCACGATCGACACGTCAGCAGCCCACTCTCTCACAACCAACACCCAAATAACACGGGGGCGTTACCTGGCCGGCGGTGCCGACGACGTTGGTGATGCTGGAGCAGAGGGCGAGCGACCGGAGCGCGAGTCCAGGTCGACCGAGCAGGCAGCCGCGGAGCAGGTTGATCGCGCCGACGGCCTTGGGGGCCATCACGTGCGCAAAGGCCTCCCACGCGAGGTCGACCAGCAGGCCGTCCCGCAGCAGCCCCGCGCAGTGGTGGATCTCCACACCCACGACAGCGTCGGCGCCATCAGGGGCGCTGGTCGTGGCTATGGTGTCGAACAGGGACTCGACGTCGCTCGACACGCACACGTCGGCGCGGCAGAACCACAGCGAGGCGTTGGCGCGGGGCAGCCGCAGCTCAACCACACCGGCCGAGTGTTGGACGTGGGCGACGTCACCGACGACCCCGAGGAGTTGGACCGTCCAGGTCGCGGGGTCCTCGGGCGGGCGGCGGCCCACGAGGAACAGCCGCACGGGCCTGTCTCCCGCTGCGCTGTCGGCCAGCACGCGCCTACAGATCTCCCGCCCAACTCCCCCAAAGGCGCCCGTGATGATCACCACGCGGTCTCCGGCAGGGTTGTCGCCGCCGCCGCCGCCGGGCTGAGTGGGAGCAGGGGAAGGCGGGCGCGCCAGTCGTGGAGCCAAGAGGCGGCCGCCGCGTATGGCCAGGCGGTCCTCCTGGCCGCGGAGAGTCGAGCCGCGCAGAAGGCGCGCCAGGACCGCCACCTCGTCACGCGAACCGCTCGCGCCCCGCTCCAGGTCGACCACGACGAATCCGACGTTGGGGAGCTCAGTGGCCGCCACCGTTGCCAGGCCGTGGAGGCTGGCCTGCGCCGAGGCCGCGACCACGTGCGACAGGACGAGCTCGTCGTGTGGCGGCAGGGCGGAGGCGGCTATCGACGCGGCGTCGCGGGTCAGGAACACGACGTCGGTGTCGGGGTGCAGATTGTCCTGATTGGCCAGCGCCTGGAGCAACAGCAGGGCCGGCCCGCTGACCCGAGCGGAGGCGGCGATGAGGTCGCCTCCCGCGTCGCCGTCGACTGCGACGGCATCGAGCGACCAGCCATAGAGCACGCGGACGGGCATAGCGCTGGGCGCGGCCCCGTAGTGCGCATAGAGCGCGGCGAGCGCGGCCGGGTAGTCATCGCTTGCATCGGGCCGGAGGCCGATCACCAGCGCCTCCGACGGCGCAGCAGGCGATTGGACCGTGAACTCCGCGGCCTGCACGATTCGCGCGCAGCGAGCGCTCGGTTGCTGCAGCATCTGGTCGAGGACCGACTGGCAGGCGCCGCGCGAGTCAACGAAGGCCAGCACGAGCCCCGAGAACGGCTCGGCCCGGGCCTCGTCGACGCCAGACGCCGCCGGCAGCTCCTCCCACTCGATGTCGTAGACCAGCTTGCCGACCACAGCGGCGGGGTCGGGCCGCACTTCCCTGGACGTGTACCCGTCGATCGTGAGCAGCACCTGCCCGTCCTCGGTAAAGACTGCCACCTGATTGGCGGTTCAGTTTTTGTCGACCACCAATCATATTCGCGAGCGTTGTACAGGAACTCGGGCGCTTACCTTGACGGCGTTGAGAGTGGCGTCGCTGTCCTCTGCAGTCGCAGGCACGACGCGCTCGTGATGACACCACAGCAAGGCGCCCGGTGGGACAGCGCTGAACGGTCTGTGCAGGCGGAGACCCTCGAATTCGATGGGCAGGAAAGACCTCGGCTTGGCGCTTGCCTGTTGTTGGTGGTGGGGCACAAAGAAGCCGCCAGCCGTGTGCAGGCACGCATCGAGGACCCACGCAGGGGGCTCGGCGGGGGACACTGTCGACGGTGTCGAGTTGTTGTCGACAGCGGGCACGTGGATGCGAGAGAGTAGGGCGCGGGGGAGGGAGTCGACGTCGGCCGCCTCAGCCGCCCACAGCGCGCCGACCCCGCGGAAGAGCGGGCCGTAGGCCAGGCCGCCTGCGTGGAGGTCGTCATAGAGGCGTCCGACGTCGATGCTACGGTGGCACTGCGCCTTGGCATCAGCGAGCGACAGCGGTCTGCTTTCCTGAGGCTGCGCGCCACCGTAGGCCAGCAGTCCGGTGGCGCACTTGACGGGCGCGCGGGCATCGCCTGAGACGAGGTAGAGGTCGAACGGGTCGCCCTCCTTGGCCGAGTCGTGGGCCAGCTGGAGTCGCAGGCTCGTCGCCTTTTCGGCGTCGGTGGTGGTGGCGGTAGGGGGCCTCGGCGGGAGCTCGACGCGCGCAAGGATCGAGAGCCGCGCGATGCCCGCCGGTGGGGCGGGACCGCCGTCCTTCGCTTTCATTCTTTCGGTCGCCGACGAAGAGGGCGACGAGGCCGAGGCGGAGAGGAGGAGGCCGAGCATGGCGGCCGCCGGAAGCACCGGCGCGCCGTCGAACGCGTGCTGACGCAGCGGCTCCAGCTCGGCGTCGTTGGCCGCGCTCCACGCCCAGTCGACGTACCTCACGCTGGGCCGGTCGAGCGGCGACCAGCTGGTGTGGGGTGTCGCTGCAGCCACCCGGGCGCGATGGGCTTGCACCGCAGAGGCAGCGAAGCCGGCGTGGCCGGTCGGGGCCAACCAGCAGCGCGCGGGCGCGAAGGCATAGGTAGGGGCTGCGGGCGCCATGCGCAGGTCGGGGCTCGCGCGCCTGAGGTCGGCGTAGACCGCAGCCCAATTGATGTCGACACCGGCCGCGTACAGCTGAGCCAGGGCCTCGAACGCCGACGCCCGGCTGTCCTTGCCCTTGACCAGCGACGGCACGGCTCTGATGGTCCGCCCGACATCGATCGACGCCGACGAGAGCGTGGGCAGCGCGCGCCTGATTTGCGACGTGAGAATCGACGACGGGCCCATCTCGAGAAGCACCACGGGCTCGGGCTGGCGTGCAGGGCCACCAGGGGGCGGAAGTTGCTGCTCGAGCAGCATATGGGCGATCGCAGGCCACAGCAGAACGGCTTCGACGGCGTGCCGCCGCCAATGCTGCATGGAGCGCGCCATTTGGTGCGGCAGCGCAGAGGCCGTGGTCGTGCTGATGACCGGGACTGTGACTGGCGCCGGCGCCGGCGCTGGCTCGGGCGGGTTGTCGTGGGCAGCGCCAGCCGCCGCGAAGACGTGGGCCTCGGCCTCAGCCGACCATCGGTCCACGGCCTCCGAGAGCAGGGGCGAGTGGAAGGCCGAGTGCACGTTGTCCAGCAGCCGCGCCTTGACCTGGTCCTCGGCTTCGACAAGCGCCACCAGCCGCGCCACAGAGCTGCGGTCGCCTGAGACCACCACGCTCGTGGGGCCGTTGACGGCAGCGAGGACCAGCACGCCGTCGACGTCGCCGTTGACTCTAGCGATGAGAGCCTCGGCCTGCTCGCGCGTGGCAAAGACTGCGGCCATGGCGCCGTCGGCGCCCGGGCAGCTCTGCATCCACCAACCGCGGGACGCCACCAGCGCGAGGCCCTCCCGCAGGCTGAGCATGCCGGCAACGACCGCGGCGACGATTTCGCCTAGGCTGTGACCGGTCAGCGCGGCGGGCTCGACGCCCCAGGCCTGCCACTGCCGCGCGAGCGCATACTCAAAGGCCAGAAGGGCCGGCTGCGAATTGGCCGTCCGGTCCAGCAGCGAGACGCCTTGGTCGTGGGCGTCGTCGGCTTGGCTGGCCTTGGCCAAGGAGGGATAGAGCAGCCCCACGAGAGACGGCGCCACCGCCGCCGACCGATGCGAGCCATCGGCCTCACCGGCATTTCGCCGAGGCAGAGCGTTGGTCACCTCGCGCCACGCCCGGTCGCATTCTTCGAGCGCCTGCCGGAAGACGTGGCACGAGTCGTAGAGCTCGCGGCCCATGTCCACGTATTGCGAGCCCTGGCCCGAGAACACGAACGACACACGAGGCCGTGCGCTGCGCGCGCTGACCTTCTCAGCCGGGCGCTCGGCCGATGCGACCCAGGCGCGCAGGGACCGGGCGAGCTCGGCCACGTTCCGTCCGACGACGGCTGCCCTTGCGCTGGCAAAGTGGGCCCTGCCCAGCGAGGCCGTGAGGCAGAGCTCGGCGGCCGACCGCCGTAGAAGCGTGTCGACACTGTCGCCGGCGTCGGTCGACGCTTCGGCGAGCGACGCCTGTCTCTCGCAATACTGCAGCAGGCGCCGCCCAAGGGCCAGCAGCGACTCGGAGTTGGCGGCCGAGAGCGGGAGAACAAAGGGGCCAGTCCAGGTCGTGGACGAGGCGGCTGCAGGCGTGGGCGCCGGCAGAGGGGAGGACAGGACGACGTGCGCGTTGGTGCCCGCGAAGCCAAAGGACGACACGCCAGCAAAGAGCTGGCCGGAGGAGGGGTCGGGCTTCCAGGGCACGGGCGCGGTGGGAATGTAGAGACTGGCCTCGGTCGGGCGCAGGTCGATCAACGGGTTGAGCTTGGTGAGATGGATGTGGGGCGGGATGATGCCGTGACGCATCGCCAGGAGGACCTTGATTATTCCTGCCATACCACTTTGGTAATGAGCCTGTCAGCTTACGGGATTCGGGAATAAAATTTCAAATAATAAAAAAATTTAAAAATGTCAAATAATTAAAAGGCACCTGCTGGGTTCGGCGTGGCCGATGTTGGTCTTGACAGAAGCTACGGCGATGGGAGCCAGCGGACCACCATCGGCAGCCTGTTGTGCGCGCCAGTGAGGCTTGCCGTATACGTCAACCAGCGCCGCCATCTCGAGGGGATCGCCCACGGGCGTGCCGGTGCCGTGCGCTTCGACCAGGGACACCCGCGCCGGCTCGACGCCGGCGTCGGCCAGTGCGGCCGTGAGCACCTCACGCTGCGCCAGAGCGCTGGGCGCGGTGATACCATTGGAGGTGCCGCCGTTGTGGTTGACTGCCGAGCCACACAACAGGCCCCACATCGACCTGCCGTCGAGCTCGACGTCGCGTTGCCGCTCGAGCACGACCGCACCGTAGCCCTCCGAGCGACAGTAGCCGTCGGCGTCGGCATCGAACGTGGCGCAGCGGCCCTTCGGGCTGATCATGCGGGCCTTGGAGAGGAAGACGCTCGAAGTGGGCGTGAGCACCGCGTGGACCGCGCACACGATGGCCTTGGCGCACTGCCCCGAGCGAATGGCCCGCGCGGCTGCATCCATGGCGACGAGGCTCGACGAGCAGGCCGTGTCGACCGTCATCGACGGGCCGCGCAGCTTGAAGACGTGCGAGAGCCGACCGGCCACGACGCTCGACGAACCCCCGGTCCCGTACTGGAGGTCGGGAGGCCCGGCGGCCAACAGCGACTCCTGGAAGGGGCTGTCCATGAGGGCCACGTACACGCCCGTGCGCGACCCGGCCAGGGAGTAGGGAGGGAGGCCGGCCGCTTCGAGCGCCTCCCACACGAGCTCAAGCGCCACCCGCTGGCGGGGGTCCATCATCGTGGCCTCGTGCTCGGAGATGCCAAAGAAGCGGTGGTCGAAGCGCTCGGTCGCGCCGACGAAGCCTCCGCGTCGCGTGTGCGTCTTGCCCGGCGCGTCGCTGTCGGCGTCGTACAGCTGGTCGGCGTCCCAGCGCGAGCGGGGCACCTCGGTGATGCCGTCCACGCCGTCCCTCAGCAGGGCCCAGTAGCTCTCCAAATCGTCGGCCCCGCCGGGGAAGCGGCAGCTCATGCCGGTTATCGCCACGGCCTCCCTCGCTCCGGGCGTCGGCTCGCCCTGCTCGGCAACCGACGTCGGCCGCTCGCTGTCCCCGTCGTTCTTCGACAGGAAGGCGGCGAGCTGGCCCAGCGTGATGTGCGTGTAGAGGGTGGCCGCGGTGACGTCGACCCCGAATCGGTCGGTCACGACTCCAGCGAGCCGGGCGGTCAGAAGCGAGGTGAGCCCAAAGGAGGCGAAGGGTTGGTCGTCCAATCCGTTCCCGATCAGCGACGCGACGGGCACGGCCAGCACCTGTGCCAGGCACACGCGCAAGGCTTGGAGTATCTCCGTACGCTGGTCGGCAGGCGAAGACGTCTCTGGCCCGCCGGCGGCCACGAGCCGCTCGCTGTGAGAGGCCGAGGCGCCTTGTAAGGAGGAGCCCAGGATTCGAGCGGTCCTGGCCTGGAGCTCATCGGCGAAGCGCCTCTCGGCGAGAACGCGGTAGACTAGCTTCTTCCTCGACACCGGAAGCGGCTCCTCGTGTCGGCCGAGCACGATGACAGCGGCGCGGTGCACGCGACAGGCCGACGACCAGCCCTCGTTGACCCTGGCCACGGCGCGCCAGAGCTCGCCCTCGAGCCACTCGTCGACAGACGCAGCGTGACCGCTGGCCGCGTAGGCCTGGTCGACCACCGAGTAGTCCGGCTCGATCACTGCGAAGGCGATCGGCATCCCCCGACCGATCAGGCACACGTTGCGCACCAGCGGCAGCTCCGTGCCCGAGGCGCTGTTAGGCGACACGGCGTGCAGCCGTAGCCGCTGCTCGAAGGCGATCGGGTTCATCTTCTCGCCCGTGGACAGGCTCAGCAGGTCGTCCACCCGGCACACGTACTCGACGCACCGCCCCTGCGTGCCCGGCAGCACGCGGAACACGTCGCCCGTGCGGAACTTGCGCACGGCCGCCGGTTGGGTCGACGCCGTCGCCGTTGGAGGAGCCCAGAAGAAGGCCTTCTGGTTGGCCGCGGGGTTCTTGAGGTAGCCCGGCGTCACTGACGGGGAGTCCACCACAACGAGCTCGCCGCCGCCGTCCCCGCCCTCGATCAGACTCGGATCCACGGGGAGCCACTCGTAGGCGATCGACGGGTGCATGCGCAGCGTGCGGAAGGAGGTGTCGGTGGGGTGGCCGGTGAACAGGCTCCCGCTGCACTCGGTCATGCCCTCGCTCTGGAACAGCTTCACCCCACGGGTCTCGAAGAACAGCGCGAGGTCGTCGTCTATAGGCGCGCCGCCGGTGAGGAGCGCCTTCAGCGAACGCAGAGCGTCGAGCGTGTCCTTTGATGACGACGATGTGGATGAGACCTCGATCCGCTTCCGCCACTCGGCCAGCATCCACGGCACCGTGCTCAACAGGGTCGGCCGATGAATTTGAATGCCCCTGTACCCATCCATCATCGCCAACAGCGCGTCAGGTCATGCATTGCGATGGCCTCCTTTGGCCAAGCCATTGGATAATACCTGATGAGCGCGTGGGCAAGGTCGGTGCCGAGCGGGCAGAAGGCATAGCTACCTCCGCAGTAGAGCGCAGAGTTGAGGAAGTCAAGGAGGAGGCCCATGATGTGGAACATCGGCAGCCAGCCCAGCACGCGGTCGGTGTCGTCGATGTGGCCGCTCCACAGGTGGTTGCGGCTCGCGCAGCTGTAGAGCAGGTTCGTATGAGTCAGCGGCACCGCCTTGACCGAGGTGCCGGTCGTCGACGCCGACGTCGACAGCACGCAGCACACGTCATCCTCTTCTCCTTCACGCGGCGCATAGGCGAACGTCGACGATCCCTCCCCTCCCGCGTCTTTCAGCCGATTGTCGGACAGCGCCACCAGCTTAAGCTGCGGGCAGCGCTGGCCGATGGACAATGCCAGCTTGTCCATCTGTTCGGTGAGCGCCGACCGCATGCTACGCTCATCTGCCGACGTTGTGGCCGCATCGCGTTCCAGGTCAGGCCCGCCGTAGAAGAGCACCAGCGGCTCCGCCAGGCCGACGAGGTCGACGATAATGTCCAGCGTGGCGCTCGTGGGCAACAGCAGGACCGGCCGCCGAATGTACCACGCCGCCATGCAGAGCTCCAGCAGGGGCGGGCCGTTGGCGCACAGCACGGCAATAGGCCGGCGCATGCTTTTACTCTCGTCCATCGTCACTTCAGCGCCAGCGCGACCCCCTTCCTCTTCCCTGCAACACGTGTTCGTAAATTTATTATATATTATTTAATTGTAAAATAGTTGCAATTAAACAGAGAAATATATCCCGGTGGGCGTACGCAAGCAGGTCGCTGAGGCAAGGGGCAAGCAGATGAACGCGCTCACGGAATGAGGCGTAGGTTGCCACCACACTTCCGTCACGTAGCAGCAGCGGGCGGCCGCCCCCTTCGTGCGCTTTCTGCTCAAGCAGTGCCGGCAGCGTCTTGGCCGCGCCTACGGACAGCCGCACCACTCCGGCAAGCAGACCTCCACTGCTCTGTTGGTCCGCGCCGTTCATTCTCGTACACTGTGCCTTCACGTTGTTGGTTGTGTGCAGATGGAGCTTGAGTTCAGTGCAACGCTTAGGCTCTATTTCTCAACATGTGGCCAGAGCGGCGCTAGGAGCTTCTGGTCTTCTTCGTTTGCGGTTCGACCTTCGCAGTTGGGCCCAGACCACAACTGTGACATAAAGCAGTGTGAGTGGTCAGGAGACTTTAGAATTTTCCAACAATACTCCGGCAGACCAAACATAACTCGTACCTCTCACACGGCGATGAAGACCAAGCGCGGGCTGCTGGTGGTAGATATACAGAACGATTTCTGCGACCCCAAGGGCGCTTTGGTACCGTCATCATGATGGCCTTGCCCCCCCCCCGCTTAAGGTGACTGACCCCGGGCAGCCGGTGCCGGGTGGCGAGGAAGTCGTGCCGCTGGCGGTCGCGCTGCGGGAGAGTGGCTACTTTGACCTTGTGGTCTACTCACAGGACTGGCATCCAAAAGACCACGTTTCCTTCGCCTCAGTTCATCCGGACGTGCCACTGCTCACGACCGTTGAGGTAAAACTATCTACCTGCCACTGCGCCGCGCAGTTCTGGCCATCATTGATCCGCCTGTGTAACTCACAAGCACCACACTACAGATGCCCAAGTGGACGCAGCTGGTAGTGCCTGATCATTGCGTTCAGGACAGCTGGGGAGCGCAGTTCCACCCTGACCTCGGCGTCAAGGAAGGGTACCCTTTGCCACCCAGCATCTCCCGTCTACCCCTGGGTCTGCCATTCAGGCTGGCTGTTGCACACAGAGATACAATCGTCCGGAAGGGCTTCCCAGCGGACACAGAGGCCTACTCTTGCTTTTACGATATCCTTCGGAACCCGACAGGACTCTACGACATTCTTCAACGCCACAACATCACTGAGCTCTTCATTTGTGGTATGTCATAACGGAGAATACCTTATTCACGTCTCATCGTGAGCCCTTGTGAATGCTGCAGGCGTAGCAACGGACGTGGCTGTGCTTAATACCGTACTCGATGCAGTGCAGCTGTTCTCTCCTTCATCCGTATATCTCGTGGAAGACGCACTGAGAGGCTTCGTGCCGAGCCTGACCGAACAGGCCATCCGCTCCATGAAGCAGAGCGGAGCGCAGTTCGTGCGCTTCGGGCTTGGTTGAGAAACTGTAAAGAAAACATTTTTCTCCAACACCGACCATTTGATTTGTGATCGCGAAGGAGAAGAGGCACATGCCAAAGAAGGGGAAGAAGAAAGCGACCCCCTCGAGTGGAGGTGGCAGGAGCACTGTCGAGCCGTCGCCAGCAAGCGGGGTGCCGAATGGATCAGCACCCCCGTCGGCAATCCCCCCTTTAATTAAAATCGACAGTGCCAATCTAGCCACCGCGGGCATACAATCTACGCAAGCGGATGTACAGCAACAGCAATCTAATAGAGGACAGAGTCAGCCCCCGCCTCTGCAGCCCATTTCGGGGTCAGGAGGCTCATCTGTACCTTGTGCTTCTGGCGCAGCGCATGCCGGTACCTCTCTCACCTCATTTCTAGGCAATTCGTGCTTCGCCAATCTCGAAGATTTGGTTTGTGTTGTACTTGAACAGGAACGATGTTGGAGCCCGAGGCGGTGCACGAGCACGCCAAGGCAGAGAAAAAGAAGGGCGATGAAGAGTACCTCAAGGCGGCCTTTGCCACTGCGGTGATGCACTACACGCGAGCTATCGCCCTCACTCACGGCCGACATCCGGCCTTTCTCGTCAGCGTGTTCACCAACCGTGCCGCTGCCCACATCATGCTCAAGGTAAGCTGCCGTCTCGACCAGTACTGGTAGTCCCCTCGTTCGCGTTCGCTGCTTCTTCTTACCAACGGTCACCAGGAGTTCGCCAAGGCAGAAGAGGACAGCAAAGTCGCTCTCAAGCTCGATGGCCGCTACCTGCGGGCGTACGTGTGTCGTGCTCTGTCTCGATTCTATCTTCAACAGTTTACACAGGTACGAGTCGCTCGTACGCTCTACGCGTGGTTCGTGTGGGCGCCATGTTTATGCTTTGCACACGTGTCGATGACCGGACATTCCACGATAGGCGTTCGAGGACTTCGAGCGGGCATCCAAGCTCGAGCCGGGCAACACGTTTTTGCGAGAAAAGATACAAAAGGCCAAGGAGACCATCGCTGCGATTGCGCAGAAGAAGAAGGACTCCACGGCCAAGTACGTCACCGACAACAACAGGCAGAATCTACTTCCGTTGTGTATGCTAATCGCCGTGCCATCCCGTCTCAGAAACATTAAGGTGAACAAGGGAGTGCTCGACTGGATGGGTGATACGTCGTTGGTTGGCCTAGACGTAGAGGTATGAGCTCATGACTGCTCCATCTTGTTGAGCAAACGAGTCACTGACTTCACGCCATTCTCTGAACGGCTTGGGAACAGGCGCAGCCGTCCAAGAAGGGCGACAAGGTGCCAAATGGAGCGGTACCGCCTCAGTCTGGTGACGCGGGGTAGGCTAACCTCCTTCTTTGCCACATCGCTTTTGTCGCAACTCTCATGGGACAACATACGACAGTCTGCGACCATCGGCTAGTGCGAACGACGTTCCTCTTCTGGTGCCCGTTGGCGAGGCGTTGGATGCCTACATTCCAGACCTGGAGACTCTCACGCGGCGGGAGGCCGAAGAGCAGGCACTGCGAGAGAAGGGGCTGGTGCGCTACCGTCGCTAATGTCCTATTTGTCTATCTATTTATCGATGGCTGCCTCACCTCCACGTCGTCGATGCGATGCTCGCAGGGCAACAACGCCTTCCTGGACGCGCAGTACCTGGTGGCCCTGGTTCACTACTCGCGTGCTATCAAACTCTTTCCCGAGTACTTGCCTCTCCTCGCCTACAAGTCTCTCGACCTGAATGCAGTCGCTGATCTTCCTCGAACGTGTGTGCGCACGCGTGTTGTTGTATGCAAAACAGGGAAGCGGTGTTCTTTTCCAACAGAGCGCTAGTGTACCTCAAGCTGAATCGATTCTACGAATCGATCACAGACTGCACGGCCTCCATCGACCGCAAACCATCCATCAAGGTATGCGCTCTGAGTTGTGATGCGCATTGCGCGAGCACGCGCTTGCTCACGACTGACCCTTCTTTGGACGATCATCGCCAGGCCTACGCCCGACGGGCGGCTGCGTGGGTGGCGCTCAAAGAATACATCCTAGCCGCCGACGACTACCGCAAGGCGCTGCGGTTCGAACCCAAAAATCAGGTGCCGTTTGCTCTCGCGGTGTTCATTGCAGTATGGCTTGTTTCCTCTTTCCTCTTTCTATTCCATATCTTTGCCTTACACTAGTTCATTGCCATGTCCTTTTCCCTCTTCCCTCTCTCTCTCTCTTTCTGTGTGTGTTCGTGTGATGCCAGGATTGCTTGGACAAGCTGGGGCGATGTCTAGTGCACATCGAGGAGGAGTTTATGCGCAAGCTCCAGTCGAACCCCAGCAACGATAAGCTGAAGAAGGACCTCCAGAAGCTGCGCGACGACATCCGCAAAATCGGTACACGCTCCTCTCTCTCTCTCTCTCTCTCTATCCCTTACGTAGTGACCTCCCCGCACTCCTGTGCCGCAACGCCTTTCAAATTCTATGCTATTATGTGGCGTTGAGTTGTTGCTACTGCTGCTGTTCTACTCGCATGCTACCCACTTTCCTTTCTCTCATACGACAACATGTGTGTCAATGCATGTCTTGTCCTTTTCTCTTCTCTTCTACTCTACTGCTTCCAGCCTCTCGGCTCTCTCCTCCGCCCCCTCCACCGCATCATCATGGATCCATGTTCAGCTGAGCAGCTTACTGCGCTCTCTCAGCTTTCTTCCCCAAAATGAGTTGTAAATACGTGTGCGTGCAATGCTCGCCTACTCCTGTTTCCTTCTCGATATGTTGTCGCTGACCTCTCTGTCTCTTTATCTGTGTGTCGTCTACGCGTGCGTAGGAATCGCTTTGGAAGGCAGGCAGACCACGATCGATGCGGCGGCTCAGTTCTACTACCGCACCCAGGCCAACTTTGCCGCGCCTGCGCCCTCCTCTACGTGAGTCGACGTCGGACCATCCCCCTGCGCACGATACACATTTTGTAAGAGCTAAGCCAGCTCCACGCACGCGCGTGTAGAGGAAACAGCACAAACTAGAACCACAACAAAAACGGAAGAAGCCGGCCAAGGTGGCCCGCTACGTGGATGTAAGCCGAATGGGCTCTAAAGCAGGTTATTGCAACCTCCTACCGGTAGGAGCAGGAGCAGAGGGCAGGCATGGCAAGAGATCTCAATCATCTCATTCTCATTTAATCTTTCTGTGTAGCCAAGAAGATTTTGCAGAACACCAGACTGTTCATGGACCACGTACCATGGCTGCGCCTGCTACGTTGGGAGGGCGTCCACCCCTTCGGTCCTCATCGTGCACAACACCACGTCCAGGCTCTGCTGCAAGCCTCGGACGCCCCCACGCCCTCGCGCCTGTACGTCGTGGTCGCTGAGAAGGTGAAGAGGCACCAGAGCGGCTCTGCCCACACAAAGGACGGCCTCACGCGCTGGTACGAGTTCGTGCTACGCGATCCCACAGGTCGGGTAGACGCCTACACCCAGGATGAAGAGCTCGCTGCCAATCTTTCCGTGCTATCAGCGCTGATCTTGCAAGATGTACGTGCACCGGAAGCCCAAGCGTGAGGCCATCACACTCTGAGCGCTCCACTCCACAACTTGGCCACAGGTGGTGATTGTATCGAAGGAAGGGCTCGCGGACGGCCGGGGAATCCTCCTCACGCAAGCCAACGTGGCCGCAGTCATATCCAGCACGAAGGATGCGCAGTGGGTGAGGCCTCTTCCTTCATGCGCATGAGCGGTGCGGTAACGGTGTGCTCATTTACTAGATCTCCTCTTAAGACAACGAAGCACGACGACTTGCAAGTGCTCAACACGAGCGCCTACACTCCGTTCTCGATATACGACCCGGCGGTGGTAGCGCGTCAGCCGGGGACGACGACCGACGTGGCCGATGTCACCTACGCCGAGTTCAAAGCAGCAGAGGCGGAGGACGGGTTTCCGCACAGACTCGCAACGGCACGGCTAGTGGCCGACAACGAGCAAACGTCACAGCAGGAGGCGGAGGACACGTCGCTGCCGATGTTCGAGGCCCAAACCCAGACCCAGGCCCAGTCGCAGGCCGCTGACGCTGTCGGCAGGGAGGAAGCGGATCCGAACGCCAAGGTTAGCCAAGGCGGGCCACGTCCGGGGAAGCGAAAGGGCAACAAAGGCAAGGGAGAGGCAGAGAGGGAGAAGGCCGTCAAGAACACGTCGCCGACCAAGCGAAGTCGAAACAAGAAGAAACCGCTATCGGGAGTCGAGAACATGCGGCAACGCTCCATCGAGGAGTGGGTAAGGATGAGGAAGAGCCAAGTCGGCCCTTGCGATGCTACGACCCTGAGCCAGCCGCCGCTGCTTGGCGTTGCGTCAGCCAATGATCGGCTCGCCGAGCCGCAGGCCCACTCCAGCGAGCAAGAAGCGGGCCTAACGTCATCGGATGAGGGAGTGGGACATATGCACCAATATCAACAGCAGAAACAGGAGGAGCATGAGCAACCATCTCCACTGCACCAACGGTCCATCGACTACGCGACGCCGCGGAGCATCCACGCCACCCAGTCATCAGCACTGCCTATCCTTACGCAGCCGAGGCGCGTCTTCGAAGGTGACCGGTCACACCTTCACAGTCTCTTGAGGCGCAGACCGCACGGCAGGCGCACTTTGCCAAGTCCACGCAATGCTGAGTTGTGCGAGCGCAGGTGGCGGGGCGGCGGTGGCGTCGTTCTTTGATGGCATAGCAGCCACCATGGTGGCGCTCAATAGGCTGGGCGTTCTCATCAGGGTCTACTGCGTAATCGAAAACGATCACGTGCGCCTCTGTCTCCGCGGGTGCGTGTCGCTGGTACGGTCGCAGGTCTTCTGACACGAGTAGCGCGGTCTTGGGTTGTAGGTAGCGATCGGAGTGGTGCGTCGCATGTTCCCGCCAGACAGCTACCCGGGCAACCGCATGCACTTCCTGGGGTCCATAGAACACGTCGAACGTCATCCAGAGCTCCTCGAACGCCACGGTAAACCACCACCGCGCACCACCCCATTCGCGCTATGCACGCAGCTCCTGCGTTGTGTTGTGTTGTGTTGTGTTGTGTTGTGTTGTGTTGTGTTGTGTTGTGTTGTGTTGACGTGTGATTAGTAACGAGCCAGCGCCTTTCGACTTCCTTGCCGCTGGCTTCCCATGCAACGGTAAGCGCACCCCTGCTCTCTTCAAGCCACACACAACACACACCACACACAACACAAGGCTTAGGCTGTCTCCTCCCTAGACTTGTCCGTCCAGGGCAAGCGTCGCGGTCTCAACGACGCGTCGGGCAAAAGCCACCTGTTCTTCAAATTTCTCGAGTGCGATCCCCCTTCCCATGGCGGCCGACTCCTCCTCTCCCCAGTTCCTTACTCCTTCCACCCAGAGTCAAGAAGAGGCTGCAGGCTTACGACACGGACAAGCACCAGACCCACTTTTTCGTCGAGAACGTAGCGTCAATGTCCCGTGAGGACAGGGCCCAGATCTCGGGTACCTACCCTCTCGCTCGCTCGCATGCGCTGAGACGGGGCTAGTGCTGACGTGGAGCGCGCACGCGCACGCTTCCATAGACGAACTGGGCGTGGAGCCCGAGGAGATCGACAGCGTCCACGTGACGGGCGTCCATCGGAAGCGACTGTTCTGGCACAGCCTCCCCTACAACCAAAAGTTGCTCGGGCGGGTCGGCGAGTACCGCGAACATCTCAGCCAGGCACGTTTGTCCCTCACGCTGCACCTCATTCCTTCACGATGACGTCATCGTCTCATCGTGTGCGTGTGTGCGGTCATGTCCTACAGGGCGGTGTACCATTGGAGCTTGAGGGGAGGTGTATCACCACGGCCAGCGCCAGCAGAAATTTCCACACCAAGCCCAAGGCCTACTGGGTCGCCCGCCGGAAGGAGGCAAGAAGGTCTGCCCTCCTCTCTTTCTCTCTCTCTCTCTCTCGCTCCTCCCGCAACCTTCGCATAACTCTCCCCACTACGCACGACACCACTCACGACATTGCCACACATCGCGCAGGTACAATATCGTATGGGACGAGCGGCGACAACACTGCCGCCCCCTCTCGCCGACCGAAATGGAGCGCATTCTCGGCTTCCCGACTGGTAATGCACTGAGCCTTTGTTGTGTGTGTCGCCCTCACTCACCCACTCGCTCATTCACTCTCACCACGGCAGGCTACACGGAGTACAGGGCGCTGGGCGGCGGCCCCCACGACGGGTACAAGAAGCTGTCGCGAGGCCAGCGCAACAAGCTGCTGGGCCAGAGCTTCGACGTGCACGTGGTAGAGCACCTGCTGGCGCCGCTGCAGTCGCTCGACGGCGGCGAGCCACTGCCCGACAGGCGTTGCGCGATCCGGCCGCGCGTGTCGGACACGCTCACCCAAATGGTCGCGCGGCGCCGGTCAAAGGAGGCCCAGAACCAACCCGAGCCCAACAATGCGAAGCGGGAGGAGGAAGATGGGGTGGATGCGGATGATGACGAGGATGATGACGTGGACGAGGAGGACGAGTACTACGTCATCGAAGGGACAGAAGACGATATGGAAGAGGAGGAGATGAGCGAGAGCTCTGGTGAGGCAACAAGGGCGGCAAGCGAAGACTAGAGGCTGGGACCAGGACTGCCGGCAGACATCCAAGGCACAAGGAAAATAGGTTTTTTGTTCGAATTTCTTTCACCAAAAAGGAAATATGGTTTAACTCTTAACCCGTAAAAAGGATAAGTAGGGAAGCCCTGCCCTTTTTTGGCGAGGAACGGACAGCATCTCACTGGCTTTGTGAAACCAAGAGGAGACGGAATAACAAAAGAGTCTTGAGGTAGAGAGATTTGATGCTCGCAGGATATCCCATGTGGTAAGCCGATGAGGATCTACTGCTCTTGGAGACGTCTCCCGTCTGGTGGTACCCTCCCCATCATTAGCACCGCCGCTACCCTGTCCCTTGTCATTCGTTCGTGCTCCGTGTGGCCCCGGTGCCATGGAACCGCCGCGACCATTGTGGGACTGGAATTAACGCCGCTGCGGCCGCAAGCTCCGCGTGATTGCCCCTGTAGGCGCATGGCTGGGTGCCTTCCGACGTGCGTGCTACCCAGGAGGAAGAAGATGAGGACGACGTGGCAAGAACCCTGGAGAGGCACAGGAGGCAACAGACAAGCGCGGGAATGCGTGGAATGAGAAACAATTTTGCCAACTCAAGGGGAGGTTGTGGGTCAACGAGGACAAGATAGAAGGATGGAGGGAACGTGTGCAGGGTGCAGGGAAGGGTTCAAGCCGGGCGATCAGATACTCAGCGCACTCAATCAAAAATGGCATCCGCAGCACTTTACCTGTTCATGTACGCCCTGTCTTTTCGTCGCTGGGTGAGGGGAGCGCGCTGACCAGAGCACCTTCACGCAAGGCTGTGGCTGACCCTTCCATCCACCAGCGTGCAAGCAGCAGATCACTGGCGCGTTTGCCACCGACTCTGACGGCAAAGGTGCTACTGTCTTTCTTTGCTCTGCTCTCTTGCTGTTTCCTGATTCGCGCTCACTTGCTTACCACGGAGGGGGGGTTAGCCTTCTGCCCGGCACACGTGCCCAAGGCCGAGCAGCGCATCTGCGGCGGGTGTGGTAAGCCCATCGACACCGTGGCGGCCTATTGCCTGAGGTAGCGAGTGCCGCTCTCGTAGCTTGGGCAAAAGGGGCATCCAACTGACGCCTTGGCTCACCGCACGGGCGCCACGAACAGGAAGCACTGGCACCCCGAGTGCGTGATCTGCGCGGTGTGCAACAAGCAGATATCGAACGCGCGGCCGCGCGAGAAGAACGGCAAGCCCGTGTGCCCCACGTGTGCGGTCGGTGCGGTGCAGAGCGTCGTCAACGCCCGGGTGAGAGGCGAGAACGTGTGAGTGCGTGCGGGTTGTCGAGATGGACTACGGCACCAGGTCGCCAGGCGAGGCCCCAAACACAACAAAGACAACTACACCGCCCACGCCAAGCTGCGACAGCAATGTAAACATCCAAAATCCAGAGATTCGAGCAATCGTGTGTATGCGCGTGCGTGCGCGTGGTAGGAAAGCTGCGGAGGCGCAGTGATCTATTTGTGGCGGTGGTGAGGTCGACGACAACGACGACGAACTTGGGGGTTCAGTGGTGCGGCGGCTTGTAGCCGTCAACTGTGGCCGAGGAGATCGAGTCAGCGGCACATCACAAACCGAAGCGTGGAATAGGCCAAGAAAAGAAGAACAAAGACAGAAGATGAAGGAAAGCAGCGAACGAAACCAGTAGAAGGATGGAGTGGTGGGTGGCCGGTGGTGGTAAAATTGGGGGGCAAAGGAGAAGAAGAAGCTGAGTTGAGATCTGACTAACCCATCATGTTCCTCGTTGCTGGTGGCAGCTTCAGGCGGATGCCCTCCAGCTCGGGCGAGATGATGATCTGACATCCGAGACGAGACCTGCATAGTGTGTGTGTGTGTGTGTGTGTGTGTGTGTGTGTGTGTGTGTGTGTGTGTTGGAGCTCAGCGATGGCCTGCGCTGCAGAGCAAGCAGAGGTGGCGCTACGTTTCGGTGAGGCCAAAGGCCAGGTCCAGCATGTCCTCCTCCTCCTCGACGGGCGCTGGCAGCTTGTCGTAGTACTCCTTGTCCAGGATGACGTGGCACGTGCTGCAGGCGAGCGAGGCCTCGCACGCTGCGTTTGGAGGACACGTCGTGGTCGCAGATGGTCTCAGCAATCACGCTTCATGCGGTGGAGAGGAAGAGAGAAACAAAGGTGGGTGGTATACCTCCCTCGAGGTCTATCTTGTTGTCGTGGGCGATCTCGAGGACAGACTTGCCCACCGGCGCCTCGATGGGGATCTCCTGGCCGTCTTTGTCGATGAACGTGACGTGCACGCTGCGCACCCCACCATCACCCACCACCGGACCACAGCTGTTAGCGCCACCCCCCACTCGCCACTTGTGAGCGGAGCCACTGTTACGCGTAACAACTCCCGAGAGTTGACACGTACGTCTTGCCTGCCACATCTGCAGAGAGGAAGGAGGGAGTGTTAAAGAAAGGATATTGGAAGAAGCTGGGCTGCCAGGGAGCGTCGCTGTGGGGAGGCGGCGCTACCTGCGGAGTAGAGGCGGGCATTTCGGAGCGATGCAGATGTCGCCGATCGTGTTGCTGGTGGCAGACCTGCCCAGGCCGACGACACGAAAGGAGGAGGGTTGAGCCCAGCAATTCGACGGCCGCCCGTGACAAATGTTGTGGTGCGCCGCATCGTCTTGCTCAAATTCGTGGAATAAAGTCTCTTTTACGGCCTTTTTTTTTGCCTTTCTTACCTTTTCCCTTCTGCCTGTTGGCGAATCTTGTTTACCTGAGATTGCCGACGATCTTCGATGCTTCATGCGCAAGCGGTTTATTTGTTTTTGGGTTATCTACACTGTGCCTCGTTGTGTCCACATCACTGCCTTGCGTCGCTCTCCTGTGCGACGCGCTCACACAAATCAGCTCTCAGAACAGACAAAGATTTACGCAGCAAGTAGCGACCAGTGCATAGACTGAGCCTAAGGGCACCTTTTCTTGGAGTTCGGGCTTCTTGAAGTATTTGTAGAGGGCTGACATCGAAAATGCAAGGATAAGCGCAAACGAGATGCCGCTCCAGGCGTAGTTGGTGAGACGCATGAAGCTGGCAACGTTGCGCGCCTCGGCCGAGTTCTTGGCGTAGAGCAACTTGCGCGCCTGCTCCAGGTGAAGATTACCACCTGTGCCTGAAGATGGGCCCCTCTGTGTCTTGCCCTCTGCCTCAAACTTCTTTCTGAGCTCCGCGAAGGGATCTTTGGTCGGCCCACCACTCCCTGCACCACCCTGCCCACCACCCCCCGTGCCGCCACCGCTCCCTTGCTGTCCTGCACCGCCTTCCATCTTATAGATCATGTACCAATTATTTGCTTGTTATTTATTTGCTTGGGTTGTTGCCGCGAAATTCAGGCCAAAGCCTGATGTCATCTACTACTTCTTGCCCAGGCCACGGGGCAGCGCCGTGGGTGCCACGGTATCGGTGAGGGACAAAGGGATGACTTCGCCGCAGTACCGGCGAAGGTGAACGTCGCGTGGTGTGGGGTGAAGGGCGGGTGTCCTAGCAAGAAAGCGCTCTCGAAAACCGGTGTAGGTGTTGATATGTTGATGTCTGCGAGCTACGGCTCATCCACCCTCGCCAGCACGACCATGCTCTAGTAGATCGTGAAGTGGCTGAGCTCGGCCTGCTTCTTCAACACGATCTCCTCGACCTGAGTCGTCGGTGATCATGGTGAGAGGCCAGACCGACTCATAATGGTTCAGCCCACTCAACGTAACGTACCTGAAGCATGTGCAGCTGCTGAGAGAGCCTCTGGTGAAGGTTCTTCAGGACCTCCGCCTCGCTCTCGAGATCCCGAAGGACCTCCTCGGGACGGCGAGAGAGCTTTGCCAGGTTCTGCGCCTGCGCCCTCGCCTGTGCCTCCTGCATCTCCATCTCTAGACTGTTGTGTTGCCACAGGGTTAGCACCAAACGCATCCCGACGCGGGCCAAGACGACGTACGTTTGTGCAGCGTCCAGCTCAATTTCCTCTTTAAAAACGTTTGCATCAGTAAGGACAGATTAGATGGGGGGCAGGAGTACAGGGCTGTTTTACCTTCCGGAGGCAGAGTGAGCAGACTCTCATCGATCTGATTCATTTCTGTTGTTCTCCTGCCTCGGTAGGCCTTTCTTTGGGCAAGGGGGGCAGGTCCACTAGCAGGTCCATTGCCATCGGTGTCCATCTTCGCTTCTTAATTTTTATTTTTTGATTTGATAAAATTAAAAATTGGCGCTATTCTTTTTCTCGCATTATTTCTCTTTTTTATTAGATTTTCAGACGCGTGAGCTTTGGCAATCCGTCGCAAAAGTTAAGCTTCGAGGTTGACGTCGTTGTCCAGGACCATGGCAAAGGTGATTTTGGCGACGGCGAGCTATGACCACACAATTCGGTTCTGGGAGGCTCCCACGAGCATGCCCACGCGCACCATCCAATACCCTGACTCGCAAGTAAATCGCATCGCCATCACACCCGACAAATGTCTCCTCGCTGCCGCTGGCAACCCTCACGTTCGATTTTTTGATATTAATTCCAATAATCAAAGCGCGGTAAGCTCCTCCCTTTTGTTTACCTTCACATCTCTACCTTGCAAGCCCCCCCCCCGCGTTATTGACGCAAGTAATCCGCTCAGGTGATGAGCTTCGATGGACACACGACAAATGTGACCAGCCTGGGCTTCCAGAGGGAGGGCAAATGGATGTACACTGGCTCAGAGGATGGCACTGTCAAGATTTGGGACCTCAGGTTCACCGCCTTGCGCTCCAACGCCCTGCACCGTGAGCTATGCCGAATCGCAGGCTCACCCCCATCACGTGTGCGCGTTGCGCGCTTGCGTGCGTGCGTGTGCGTGTGCGTGGATGTAGGGCCTCGGGCTGTCAGAGGGACTACGACTGCGGGGCTGCCGTGAACAGTGTGGCCCTGCACCCCAACCAGGCCGAGCTCATCTGTGGACTCCAAAACGGCAACATTCGCGTGTGGGACTTGGCCGAGAACAAATGCACAGAATACGTATGTCACACGTCGACACACGCATACCAACACACGCACGATCGCTATCAATGCTCTGCTTGGACGCTGAAGCCACACTTGCGTGCAGGCGCCCGAGCCCGAGGTGGCCGTGCGCTCCATCCACGTATCGCCGGACGGCACGCAGGTCGTGGCGGCGAACAACAAGGGGCGATGCTACGTGTGGAAGCTCGGACCCGACTCCAAGTTCGAGCCCCTCGCTCACATCGACGCCCACAAGTCCTACATTTTGAAAGTGCTCTACTCGCCCGATGCCAAGTACCTCACCTCCCCACTTACTACTCGGCTCCAGCTCAATCGCATCTTTCCACTGGCACTAAACTGGTTGGTCTCCCTTCATCAAGGATCTTGGCCACGTGCTCGGCAGACAAGACCGTCAAGCTGTGGAACACGAAAGACTACAAGTTGATCAAGACCCTCCAGGTAGGCGTCTTTGTGTAAATACGTTTTTCCACTCGGGCTCACTCTCTTATCCTGCCAGGGTCACGGGCGCTGGGTCTGGGACTGCGTCTTTTCTACCGACTCGGCCTATCTTGTCACAGGTAGCGCCTTTGTCTTGCGAGCTGTCTTGTCGGTGTTTGTATTTGTTGTCCTCCTGCGGGCTAACGCCGGTGTCTGTCCTGGGGTTCAGCGTCTTCGGACAACGAGGCGTGGCTGTGGGAGCTGTCTGCCGGCGAGACGATCCGCCGCTACCGTGGCCACCACAAGGCCGTCTCCTGTGTTGCTCTCTCGGACAACTAACGTCCCCACGCTCATCCGCAGACTACCTTCCTCTCCCATTTCGCTCGCGCCCTCTCTAGTTTTCCTTTTCCCTTTCCTTTATGTACGTGTACACATCACCGCCTCTGTATCAACTCTCGACCAATCTGCAGTCTCAACAATAAATTGTTTTGATAATTTACTCAATTAATAATTGCTTGTTATTATTCCTTCCAGAAAATAACTAATAACCCATTTTTGTGCAAAGACAATCCCACGTTTTGGTCTTTGACGCAACGGGGAATCAACCGCGCAGGCGGTCCGTCCACAGAGCGAGGGCCAGGAGCTGACGCTCGATTTCGGCCTTGGTCGGCTCATGGATGAGGTTGCCTTCGGCGTCGAAGTTACCCGGCACGAAGGCGTTCAGCATCACCTCAGGCCGAGACAGCACGGGCACGCTCACGCCCTGCAGCACCTGTCGCAAGTGGTACTGCGACCGGCTCGACCCTAAAGGAGAGAAGGGAGAGAGGTTGAGAAGCAACGATGACGGAGCGAGAAAGCGGGAAGGCGTGAGGCGGTACCGGACACTCCTCCGGCGCCGAGGATGGCCGCCGGCTTGCCAGCGAGGGGCATGTCGCCGTCCCACGTACGCGAAGCCCAGTCGATGGCGTTCTTGAGAACGCCGGAGAAGCTGTAGTTGTACTCGGGCGTGGCAATGAGGAGCGCGTCGGCTTCGGCGATGGCACGACGGAAGTGGAGCACGGACTCGGGCTTGGTCTGCGCCTCGACGTCGCCATCGTACAAGGGGATGTCCCTCATTTTGTCGTAGATTTGGAAGTCGAGGTGGTACCCCGCTCCAGGGGTGGACGCGTTGAGACGAGCGGCGGAGGCAGCGGCCGACCTCAGCAGACCAGAGTTGAAGGAGGCATTACGCAGGCTGCCCGAGATACCCAAAATGCGAAGAGACTTGCGCGAGGCCATGAGTGAGGGTGGTTAGTTGGTAGTGGTGGGTTTGTTGTCTTGCCTTGAGCTTGAGTGGACTGCTGTCGGTCCGCGTATGCTCAAGGGAACATGTTGGCTCGGGAACGTTACGGGCAATCACAGATGATTCCGAATTACCCGAATGGTGGCGTGGGAGCGTTTCAACTCCGTGGTTGATGACCAAGAGGAAATTGTTTTGGAAAATCGGTTTTCTTAACTGGCGTTTTTGGCGCCAAATCGTTTGTTCCAATGATTTGTTTTATTTGCTGAGATGGAAACGCCAAAGCCCAGGAGGGTAGCCAGGCGGCGGACGAGGCTGGTGGGTCCGGTCTCGACGGCCCTTGAGGACGCTCCACGGCCACAAGCTGAATTGCCTGCCGCACAAGGCTCGCCCATAAATTTGCCTGAGCCGCAACATGCGAGCGATGCGCAAATGGAACTGGAGGGCAACCCCGAAGACAAGACTGAACACACCGATGCAGGGCAGACAGTGCCGCCGCTCGCTAATGACGAGGTTCCCAAGAGCCAAGAGTCCACACCTCTAGCCGAGGAGCAACTACACCAACCTCGCCACCAGGAGTTGGCGAGCGAGGGCGAATGCAGGAGTGAGGCAGTGGCTCGCCGTAGACCCAAAATCAGACCGTCAGAGGGTAGGAAATTGACGGAAGAAGCTACCATACATAACAATCGATACCATAAGAGACTAGCGAAACGGACGACGCTCGTGCCGCTCACGAGCACCCGGAGAGAGAGCTCGAGGCTCATGGCCGAGGAGCAGCGCAAGGAGCGGATGGAAGGCAAGATGTCCGGCATCACCCTCTCTCTGCCTCGAACGTTTGCGACGATGCAGGTCGCGGCCCAGCAACAGGTGCGCGCCATGAAGAAGCTACGCTCCCACTCGGACCTGTCGGCCCGCTCTGACCTCCGCCAGCCAAGCCTGAAGGATTCTAGTACCTCTCAGCCTCCACGCTGGCTCTTCTCTCTCTCTCTCTCTCTCTCTCATCACCTACTTGCTCAACCGATGCCAATCAATGGCATCATCTTGACAATGTTCGACGTGCAGCCTTCATGATGAACCTCGCGCTGGACGATGGGGCAGCAAAGGAGCGTGAGCGACTAAGCAAGGAACACATCGCCAAGATCAACGCCAAGATCGAGGCACGCACTCCCTCGCTTCTATCGCCTCTCAGTTGCGCTCGACCCACGCATGCACACGGTTGTTTGCTCGCGCTGACGCCTTGTGTCGCGGACAAACAGAGCATCCTGTTTTCAGTGGACTCGAGCTTGTTGGGCCACATCGGCGAGTTCGTGGCCACGAGCGGCCGACGGGCCCGTCAGCAGGCGAGCGCGGGAGGCGAGGACGAGCTCGACCTCCTGCTCGCGCAGCTGGCCAAGCCCTCCAAACTCGAAATTCCCACCGCATTGCTGTTCGTTGGCGGTACGCATCGCTTTCATTTTGGCGGTTGGCTGGCATCAATCGGTTAACTCAACCTTCGCTGTCGTTGTCGTCGTTGGATGGATGCTGCGCCGTCTTCAGTGAACGTGCCCGACCACGACCGCATGTTCTCTCAGCTGGCGCAGTCGCTGCGAGCCGGCGGACAGAGGGTGGCCAGCCTCCGTTCGAAGGACTGCAAGATGAAGCTCAAGCCGATCATCAAGTCACTCGTCGTTCAGTTCATCGGCACGAACCCAGCCTTCTCGATCAAGGAAGGAAAGGTAAAAATATGACATAACGGACCGCAAGAGTGCGCGCGTGCATAGCTGACCGTTGGTCTTGTGTCATCTCGGAGCAGGCCACGCTGCGTGCCCTGCAGTACTGGTACAAGGCCAAGGGGTGGCAGTACGTCGAGCCTGCGACCGATGAGACCTCTTCCCAACCGCCCATTGCAGAGAGGTAAGATTTCTGTTTTTTTTTTTTTTTTTTAATATATAGATATATTGAAATATATAATATAAAAATATGAGAATTGATAATATTTAATCGTGGTTTCGTTCAGCATGGAGGCGGAGGGCGCGAGGGGCGATGACTACGAGCCCCCGCTCGTTGTGGTGATAGAGGACTTTGAAGCCTTTGATGCGGACGTGCTCAAGGAGCTGATCTCCGTCATCAGGTGCGTGGCTTGTTTGGGTGTGTCGCTGGGCCGATCTCTGGGTTAACCCTCGCCTCGCTCTCCATCATCGCTCAGCTACTACCAGGCCGACATACCGTTCGTGCTCGTCCTCGGGCTGGCAACGTCGGCGGATGCCCTGCACAGGTGCTCAAGTTTACTCCTCCGTTGATTTAGAGAGTTTCTGGCGTTTGCCAAGACTGCAACGGCGTCCTGACGCGTGAGCCCTGTCGCGGCGCTCGCTCAGAATGCTGCCGCGTTCTGTGTCGGGCCACCTCGCCACCCGCAAGTTCACGTTTCACTCGTCCTCCGAGTCGTTCGAGGAGATCTTCAAGGAGGTGCGGCGCTCCTTTCCATTCCTTTCCTTGTTTCTCGACCTCTACTACTACGACAGGGAGGGAGAGCACTCAGCCGCCTCTCTCCTGCTCAGGTGATCATGCGCAACGACATGGGCGTGCACTTTGGCTACAAGACCGTCGAGTGGGTCCTCGATAGCTTCTACAGCCTCCATCTGTCCATCCAGAGCCTACAGCGCGAACTGACCGTACATTGCCCCTCCCTCCCCTCTCCAAGGGCGCAGCCACGATCAGCATCGGCAGCGGGATGGGCGTGTGTGTGTGTGTGTGTGTGTGTGTGTGTGTGTGTGTGTGTGTGTGTGTGTGTGTGTGTGTGCTTGCCTCACACGTTTGCGTGTCGGGTCCACCCAGCTCGCCACGATCGAACACTTCTGGGGGAAGCACCTGAGCTTCCTGTGTCGGAGCCAGCACGACGACGCCTTCTACGCGACGGTCGGCGAGCACCTGAGCGCGTTGCACCTCGGCCACATTCAACGAACCAAGTCTGTAGCCCAGTACGTCCAGTGACTCCCACGCGCTCCCAATGCGTTGCTGGACCTAACCTCGGCGCGAGCAGGGAGCTGCGTATGATTAAGCATGCTGGCGCCAGGCCTGCGCCGGACATGATTGAAAAGTTCAAGGCACTCAAAGCGAGAAGGCGAGCTCTGCAAGCCAAGCCAACCGCTACACCCGAGACCAAGAAAGAAGGAGAGGAAGAGGAAAAAGGCGAGAAAGAAGAGGAAAAGGAAGAAGAAAAGGAAGAGGATAAGCAAAAGGGAAAGGAAACAGAAGTAGAAGAGGAAATAGAGAAAAAGGAAGAAACAGAGAAAAAGGAAGAGAAAGACGAGATGGACCTGGAGGAGGCCATGGAAATGGATGTTCAAGCCGAAGCGGAGGCGCCCAATGATGAGGACGATCAGGACGTCGAGGACTACGACCTGCAGACCATCACAGAATGGGAACTGCTGGACGTCGACCCGGACTACCTGCGCACAAAGGTCGCCGTGTGGCTCGACAACATCCGGCGATTCCACCGGTACGCTCTCATCACCATCACACGGCTGGCAATGTCCTGTCGCTGTCGTTGTCCACATTGCTCGGCGTGAGCTCACTTCTACTCGCGGCCACTGGGCCAACTACAGGAATGCACACGTGATACGTGAGTGCGCCGTCATGCTGGTGACTCTTGAGGTACCACCCGGCACATGGACACCAATGGAATGGATAGGTCATCATGGAGATCTTAAAACAAATCATCGACTCTTGTTCGGTGTGTGTGCGTGTGTGCCACTTGCAGGGGCGATTGGCCGACGACATGACCCGCAAGGAGGTCTTCCGCTGCTGCCTGCCCACGCCCGACTTCTTCCGCATGTTGGTAGCGTGCCTCTCCCCTCTTCTTTGCTGCTTGCGCTAGCAGGCTTGGGCGAAGCGTCACTTACCATTTGCCCGGCCCGTCTACTCTGTTTTGTGTGTTTTCTTGTTTGGTTGTTGTTGTTGTTGTTGTTGTTGTTGTTGTTGTTGTTGTTGTTGTTGTTGTTGTTGTTGTTGTTGTTAGTCGGGCAAGGCACCGCCGCTGCGATTCGAGAAATTCAGCCTGCCCGTGCGCAGCGCCTTTGTCAACTCGCACCTCTTCCTGTCGGCGCTCCACACCATCAGGTGCGGCCCTTCCCTCTCCCCATCTCTTTCGCTCCTCTTGCTCACTCGCACGCACGCACACACATGTCACAGGAGCTCGATGATGGACTTGGCGCCGCTGATGCGGCTCCTATGCGATTTTCACGCGATCCTCACGGCCGCGGAAGACTTCCAACCGTTTGACTACGACACGACCGAGGAGGCGAGCCTCGCCGCCGCCCCGTCGGGCGACGTCGGCGCGACCGAGCCCACCCAGCGCGTACGTCGGGAATGGCAACAGACCAAGCACCTGCTGCTGGCCGACATCGAACAACTGCGCGAGCGTCTACAGGCGCGCGTTGACGCCTTGACAAGGCAAGCCAGGTTCGTGCACGCTGCCTTGTGCTGTGTGTGTGTGTGTGTGTGTGTGTGTGTGTGTGTGTGTGTGTGTGTGTGTGTGTGTGTGTGTGTGTGTGTGTGTGTGTGTGTGTGTGTGTGTGCGTTTGTGTGTGCGTGTGCGTGCGTGTAGCCCACTGGACCTCACCCCACCCTCTGGCCGTGCAGTGGCCAGCGGGAGGACACAACGCCGACGGCGTCGGCCAATTCGACGCCGCTCCGGCGATCGTCGGCCTACGTGGCTCCCTCGCCGTACGGCGCCCAGAGCTCGCCCTACACCCCGCTGGCCCACCCGGGCCTGAGGCGGGGCGCCTCGTCGAAGCGCATCGCCGCTTGGATGGAGAGCTGGACCGACGACATCGAGCAGCAGCTCAAGCAGGACCTGCAGACCTTCCTCATTCGTTTCTTCTCGTAGCTCTCCCCTCTCCAATCGCGTGTGTGTGTGTGTGTGTGTGTGTGTGTGTGTGTGTGCTCATGTTGGAGGGGGCTCACGTCGCTGCCTGCCCAACTCGAACACAGCTCTCAGCTGCCAGCCTATTGCGTGTTCCCGCTGTATGAGGTCTTCTACTACAACGCGACCGACGCGCTCGACGAGGTGGCCCTCCCCCACCGTTTGCCTGCCCACGCGACCTGAGGCGCACGACTAACGCGCGCATGTATGTGATGCAGTGCTTCAATGCGGCTCCGCTGACCACGGTCAAGCGCGCACTGAACCAGCCAGAGGGATACCTGGGCTTCTCCAGCCTGTCGTGGCCCACGGAGCACATCGACACCGCCGTGGCGTTCGAGCTGTACAAGGGCCAGGGCAAGGTCATCAACCTCAAGGACTGGTTTGACGCCTTCTGCGAGCACATGCGGCCCGATGTACGTTGTCGCCTCCCCCCCTCTCTTTTTCTCTGTTTGGAGAGCGCACGAATTGGCCGAGCATACTGATCTGTGCCGCTCACCGTCATACGTGAATAGATGTTCGTGATGGCGCCGGCGCAGAGCGAAGAGGAGGCGGAGAAGCCCGCGGCCAAGCGACGAAAGACTACTGCGTCGAAGAAGAAGCCCGCCGCCGCCACGCGCAAGCAGACACAGCGAGGCGGGAAGAAGCAAGGCAAGGACAAAGAAGATAAGGGCGACGCTGATGATGATGGGGAGAAGGAGGAGGAGGACACCGAGAGCGAGAGCACGAAGAAGAGAAGCAGAAGGAGGAAGGCAAAGGTGCTGGTCAGCGTGCGGCCGGAGGCGTCGGCCAACGAGCAAGCCGAGCTGCTGGCCCGATTCCTCACGGCCATCGGCGAGCTGCAGATGCTGGGCTTCATGTGTCCTCCCCACACCTCGCGACGCAAGGAGGTCCTATTGAAGATGGCCCTCGGCGGCCGCACCGCCTAGCCGGCTGCGACTCTCCTTTTTGAGCCCAGCAATTGCTGAACGAGAAGTTGCCCCTTCACTCTTGCTCTCAACCTCTGGTCATTCGAAAGCGTAGGTCCACCCGACGCGGGAGGGAGCCTGGCCAGTGCGCTTGCCAAGACCACTTACCGTTTTTTCCTCGCGGCCAAGGGCAAAGCAGAGCCAACCACATGTCCCAATCACCACGCTTGGTTGGCAAGATGCTGGGGATGTTGCCTCTCACAAGATCTGCAGGGACAAACAGTAACCTCCAACGGCCAGGCATTCTCTCCTAACACTCATATTTCCAATGACACTGCACGGGCAAGCTTTTCAACAAGCACCTGCTGCCCTTTAGCTGTAGGGAATGAAACCTGCATCCCATTCCACAATGATTGTGGCAGTTCCATGGCACCTGTTAATCTGGCGAAGGGCGAGAAGACAAGAGGTAGTGGTGGGGATCTTATCTATCCTCACTTCTTTGACCAAGGAGTTGACTGCCACTTCACTCTTGACCTCAAGCTCTGTCGCTTCCGCAAGAACGCCTCCTGATGTGTGTTGGCGCGTCTTGGGAAGCTTGTGTGCCACCGTCAATCGCGCTCTCATCATGCGACGCCAACACTTCCAGCTCAGTTGCAGGCCCTCCACTGTCCGCTTCAAAGGCTGAAGAAGTGGTCTTTGGTGACAGTTGTCGTTGTAGTGCCACAACCACGGCGGCCAAGGCCAGAGCGGCCACGCCCTCGCCGGCAATGGTCAAGTTGACCTCGAAAGCGTAGGACGAAGGAGGCTCCACCATGTAGTGCATCAGCGTGAGGCTCGACATCGAGGCATAGATCAGCATGTTGGTGGTCCATCGCCTCTTCGAGTGGCCCAGAGCGTATGCGTCCAGCAGGGCTGCCGCACAGAGGGCCCCGGCCAAGGTAGTGGGGAGGTTGAAAAAGAAGGTGATTTCCATGGTGGAGACGACGTAGCGGACGTAGAGCCACTCGGGCTCGAAGTAGTCCACCGGGCGGGCAATGTTGTCGGCGAAGTGGGCCGTATGGACAGCCAGATGACACGTGTAGGCGGCGAACAGTAGAAGCGCTGAGCGTGCAAACCAGCGGTTCCTGCAAAGTGAGCCGCTGAGTGCCCAGAGCGATACCCCACACGCAGCATCATCATCTAAGGCTCCGTAAAACTACGTACTTGTTGTGGAGCAGGAGGGACCGGAGCCGGAGCGAAACATGCAGCAGAGCGCATGCCCCCAACACCAGCGTGAGCACAGTAAACGCAATACGCAACGGCGGGAGCGGCCCCTCAGCCGTGACAATTGATTTTCCAAAGGAAGAGGGTGCGAAGGTGGCCATGCCCAAGCAAGGAGGCTTCTCCGGAGACAAAGGAAAAAGCAGATACCCACAAGCTGACCCCTTAACATGAAACAATGCGCTGCAAAAAAAAAAAAAAAAACACCCAGCGGCCAACCGCCGTCATAGACCGCCAACAGCGCTGACCGCCCTGTCCCACTGGCGTGGCAGAGAGCTTGCTAAAGATACCTACGGCCTCCAACAGGCGGATATCTGGAATTCCAGCTAAGTCGACAATTATGCGTTGGTGTGCGACGCACCAGCCACGGTTCGGTGTGCGATGAGCGGACGCAGGAGCTGTGGAGGTTGCTTCGTAGGAGAAAATGGGCCTATTAGTGGTAGTCACCGGGGCTACGAGGATCACCTACAAAAGGCTCCCGGGAGCCCCATCTCTGCACTTTCGCTAACTCCACACAACCTCGACAACATGGCTTCACCGGTGTCCCGAGCCCACACTCTCTTCTTGGCCTGCTGGGTCCTTTTGGTCGTTGCAGCCGCCCTTGGCGTAGCGAACGGGCAGACGCCCCTGGGCGACTGGCAGACTGGGCGAAGCACCTTCTACGACGGCATCGACGCGGGCAACTGCGGCTTCGAGACCATTCCCTCTACTCAGTTCCCCTATCGCTTCGTAGCTGGTACTCTCCCCATTCTCGATGTTCGTCTCAAAAGATTGTTGGCGTGACTTGCTCACTCGTTCCACGCTTTACCTCCCAGCGGCCAACACGGCGTTCTACGCCAACTCGGCGGCCTGCGGCCAGTGCTTTGAAGTCAAGTGCACGGGCTCCGCCTACCTGGCTAACGCCTGTGTCAATGGCAGCGTGATCGTCGAGGTTACCGACCAGTGCCCCTGCGCCGGCAACGAGGGCTACTGCTGCGGGGACGTGGTGCACTTTGACCTGAGCCCTGGCGCCTTCGCCAAGATCGCCAACGTTGGCGCGGGCGTCATCAGCACCCAATACCGCCCAGTCGCCTGCCCCGTGGCCGTACCGTCGCCCGCCTTTCCCCTTTCCGCGAGAGCCCGAGGAGACTCACCTTCGCGTCCACTTGGTGATGGCGTGCACAGGGCAACTTGCAAGTGAAGATCAAGACCGGCTCCAACGCCTGGTGGTTCGCCCTCTTGGCCACCAACGTGGGCGGCAGCGGCGCAGTCACCAAGATCGAACTGAGCAGCGGCAACACCGGGGACTCGTGGGTGCTGGCCGACCGCCAGGACTACAACTACTGGCTGGCGACCTCGGGCTCCGGCCTGAAGTTCCCTCTGGGCGTGCGCGTGTGGCAGGGCTCGCAAAGCGTGACCGGCACGATCTCCTCCATGTCGGCCGGCTCCGTCTTCTCCCTCTCCTCCAACTTCGGCGCCTCTTCCCCATCCGCATCCGCATCCCCGTCTCCCTCCTCCCCGGGTGGATGCTTCATCCCCAACCAAGTGTAAATTTCGTTGCCTTAATCTGGTCTTGTAAATTCTTAATATGTCAGTGTCGATCGATCTGAGCATTCTACCCTCGTTATGTGCCCAATGCCCGCCTTGCTGGGGAGCACGCGCGAGGCTAGTGGGTTGGTGTCGACGATTAAATTCCATGTAACCAAACATTCGGTGCGTGCAAGCGTGGTTTGTGACATTTCCTTGCTACGGCGTTGGGGCACATCACACGCTCGCGACAGAGATGTTACCCTACCGACAGCGCAATGGAGGTCGCAACAGAACGTACCGCAACGATGAGGATTCGAGAGGAGCTGGCGCAGTTCAACGATGACCCCACACCTGGCACCACTGTGGTGCCCTCCCCTACAGACCTCTTTCGGGTGCTGGTCACCATTATGGGCCCACAAGACTCGCCGTATGAGGGAGGTTTCTTCAAACTGGACTGGGTCTACTCGCAGTATCACGTATTGTCTCCTTCAGCCACCATCTCTCAACCAAGCTTTCTTGCTTACCCAACACGCACAGCCTGTCAGCCCGCCTATTGTCCGCTTCCAGACTCGCGTCTACCATCCCAGCATCGACGAGAACGGCATGGTTGGTCTTCGCATCTTGGGACCCGCGCTCTGGAGCAAAGAGTACACCATCAAAAAGATACTGTTGGACATATCTACTCTTCTCAAGCGCCCTACTTCAGGCACGTTGATCCAGGACCTTGCGTTTGCCTCGAGTACATCAGTTTGCTAATCCTCCAGATATGTATCTGCATACAGGCGGCTATCCTCTAATGCCAACTATCAGAGACCTCTACAACACCAACTTGGATCAGTTCAATCAATTAGCCAGCGAATGGACAAGGGAGTTCGCCACGTATCGGTTCTACCTTCTTGGCTTTGTTACTTGTCTTGATCGTCCTAGAATGTAATTGACATGTTGCTCGTTTAGGGATGAGGATGGCCTTGACACATTCGACCTGGGTCAACCACGGAAAAGAAGTTCATCTTCGCCTGCCACTCTACCTGCTCCCCCGAAAAGGCGGAGGATTGACCCTGATGAGCAGCGGTCACCTCGCTCCTCAACTGCGGGTGAGCATACAGGGTCAACTGACCCGTTCTATTCTCTACTACCCTTCCCTCTTGCCCGAACGCCATCAAATTCCTCGCTCGATCCAGCGTTTCGAGCGGCTCCTTTCTCAACCCCAGTCTCGCCCCAGACCAACACGCCTCTACTACCTCCCCTGCAGCTCGGCTCCACTTCCATAGCCAGCTCATCCCGCTGCCTGCTAGACCGCAGGGTGGGCGCGCTGCTCGAAGAACTCTACCTGGCTCGATACAAGATGACGTTTGCCCGGGAGGAGGTCAACTACGAGGCTTTCCTGCTGCTCGACGCGGACGATCTCGCCCAGATGGGCCTCCCCATCGGGCCACGCAAGCTGATCCTGTCTAAGATTCACCGACTCAACAGCAGAAATGGGCCTCGATCGTGAAGGCCAGACAAAGCATAAGAGCGAAAAAAGCGAAAAGCGTTGTTTACGTATTGTAGAGTACACACGTGTCAGGAAAAAGGATTGCACAGACAGGCGTTATGACGATGTGCGGGCGATCTTATGAGAAGTTGGTGGTCAACTCGAAGACGGCGCCGGCGGCCATGTAGGGAATGGTGCCGGTGATGCTCTTGCTGCCCTGGGACACGCGCACGCCTAGGGGGAACTTGAAGCCGGCGCCCGAGGTGGCGATCCAGTAGTTGTAGCTCTGCCTGGCCATGGCGGTCCACTGGCCGTTATTGCCGTCGCTCACCTCGAGATTGGTCACTTCGCCGCTGCCGCCGACGTTGTTGGCCAACAGGGCGAACCACCACTGGTTGGCGCCGTCCTTGATCTGCACCCTCAGGTTGCCCTACACATACATGATGGTCACACATCCATATCAACGAGTGCATTTGTGCGTTGCGCGCGAGGCGACAACGTACAGAGACAGGGCAGGTGACGGGCCTAAACTGGGTGTTGATGACACCCGCACCAGTGTTGGCAATCTGGGAGAAGGCCTCCGGGCTCAGGTCAAAGTGCACCTTGTCGCCACAGCACCAACTGATGTCGAAGGCGAGGAAAATGGTTACAGAAGGGTCACGCGTGGAAGGTATGGCTGATTGGGAAGGGCGACGGGGATTACCGCTCGTTGCCGGCGCAGGGGCACTGGTCGGTGACCTCGACGATCACGCTGCCGCCGAGGCATGCGTTGTTCATGTAGTCCGAGCTCGTGCACTTGACCTCGAAGCACTTGCCACACGCCTTGGAGTCCGCGTAGAACGCCGTGTTCGGGGCTTCGCTCAAAAAAAAGAGCCAAAATTAGTAATAAATTACAAAAAATTATATAATTTGGAAAAAAAACATCCCGAAGTACCAGCGATATGACGGAAGGGGAACTTAGTGGAAGCGATGCCGCCGAAGCCGCAGTTGCCGCCATCGATGCCCTGGTAGAAGGTGCTTCGACCGGTCTGCCAGCTGCCCAGCGCCGTCTGCGCGCTCGCAGTGCTAAGGGCAATGGCAAAAAGTACGGCAACCGCCAGCCAACTGATCTTCATCTTCTTCTCGTCTTCGTCTCTGTGGTACACTGCATTATGCGTGGCAACGTGTGACAGATCTGGTCGCCGTGCATGCGCCAATCGCAAGTCGCTGGAAAAATTAAACGACGACAACGTTTTTTTTTCCTTTCCTCGCTCCATTTCCTGCAGCTCCACCCTCAGAGCAGGCTGGCCTCTTCGAGGATCTTGGTGAGCTCGTCCATTTCCATGAGGGCAGCTTGTGTGGTGATCTCGCTGAGAACAGTCTCCTGGAGCTCGCCGCCCATGAACATCTCGTCCAAAATGCTGTAACACTGCGCACGATCTGAGAAACAGTTGCCCGAAGTGAGCTGCTCAGGTTTGCATACCCGGTCAAACTGGAAGATAAGGTCGAGTTCACACACGCTTTCAAAGTATTTGTCCAGTGCTCTCACTAGAAGGTGCATGATCTGCAGGTTCAGAACAACGTTGGTCAGTGGAGCCCCAACCACCTCAGCATCGATCGGGTACGCACTTCTAGCATTACAAGTTCGTTGTCTGTGTTGTCTACGCAGAAGATAAAGTACAGGCTGGCATATCTGTTAGTGTTTCGTGTTCGCCCTGAGTCAGATATGTGTTTCTACTCACCTAAAAAAACCTATCAAAGGCGCACCGTTTGTACACTACGGTGTACTCCCGCCAAGTGACGAAGTTGCACATTTGACGATGCCTCTTGGGCAGCATTGTGCCCATTTCCTTCTTAACACGATTTCGCTCGTGCTGAACTCAAGGAGAGGAGAAGAGAAGGGTTGAAAATAGGGCTGCTATATCTTGAAAACGAAAGGCAATACCTGGTTGTGGGGAGTAAACCACTTGTCGAGTCGGGTCACCCCCTGTGTGTTCATGGCCAGAATCCAGTGAATCTGCAAGATCGGGAGAAACGTGGTGGGCAGCTGAGCACATATACAAGCGTTAGAAAAGCAGGCGTTTACCATGACGCAGCGGTAGAACTGTGCAGATCTCTTCTTCTTTCTTCTTTATCTTCCCACTCAGATGTTTGCTCCTCAGCCCGGTAACGCGCCAAGGGCCACCGAAGCGGCTTTTGGTCTGCCCACCTGCCACACCTCAACCGCCACGTTAAACTATCTTTCTGGCGGATAGGTGCGCGCAATTCCACCAACAACGCTCGCAGCAACACCCCCAAGGAGGAGAAGCGGAGATGAGAAGCGCCCCGATTCAATTGTTGAACCCTCAACTCATTTGACAACGTCCGTCACTGTTGCCTCCACTGCTTGGATTGATTGCTGCATGGTCAATAGCCACGTGATGCTCTTTGTGATGTGTTTGGCTCGTGGCAGTGGAGGCGGGCGATTGCTTCACAGCCCGATCGACTGCAGGGCCTGGATGGCGCGCGCGCACTCAGTGATGAGGATCACCAGCGGCGCGGACTGGGCCACGGGGGTGACGGCCAGCCGCTGTCGTGCCTCCTCCATCTTGTGGTAGAGCGTCGCCAGCGCCGCATCGACATGCCCCTGCCCGTGCAGCTGGTGGTGGTGCGCGTGATGGTGCATGGCGAGGTGCTGATGGAGGTGCTGGTCGTGCTGCGGCGGTGCGAGGCCGGTGTTGGGGAAGGCGTGGACAGAGTTGACCAGAGACTCGGGCTGCGTCCCGGGCGAGGGGAAGTGCACAGGCACGGGGAAGGAGGAGAGCGAGGCCGAGGTGGAGGGCGCCGTCTCGGTGGTGCTGGTGGTCTGCGGGGTGGTGGAGGCGCTCGGCAGCGAGCAGGTGGCTTCGTCTGTGTGCTCGATTTGGCAGCGAGGCTCGGACACCTCCTCCAAATCCTGCGCTGGCTTGGCTTGTGCCTGCTCTCTGGCTGCTTGCATCTTCTCTTCCTGTATTGAATAGTGAGTGATTGGATGAAGCGTTTGCCCTCATTGGCTAGGATGTTTGTACGATTTCATCAACGTAGAGATCGCAAGACACGCAGAAGTCACGCCCCTGCCTGCTCCTCATCAACGGCACCTATTCCTCGTCCCAAAGGCTTGTTAGCATAAAGATTTCATTCGAGATTGCGGGCGGGAGGGTACCAAGCAGCCGGCGGGGCAAGTCCCTTCGAGCATGCACCAGCCCTGCAGCAGCTTCTCGCCCAGCTTGCGGCTTGATCTGTCGCTCTCCTCTCGCCTCTTGCGCTTGCGCTCGGCGTCTTCCTCGGGGCTCAGTTCAGGATCGATCCACTCGCTCATCTTGTGACGTGTTCTCTTCTCCGCGAGAATTTCTTGCTGTTATTTTTGCATTTTAATATATTTGATTTTTATTTGCATTTGTTTTTTATTTAAATAAAAAACATATTGTGTTGGTTCGTTGTTGTATGTACGCGCGTTGACAAAGGTGTGCAAGGAGAGGCTCTTGGTCAAGAGGCGCCTCAGCTGCCGATGGAACCGGCATCAGCGTAGAGG
Organism: Acanthamoeba sp. SK_2022b; assembly: GCA_027943245.1. Taxonomy (NCBI): domain Eukaryota; phylum Discosea; order Longamoebia; family Acanthamoebidae; genus Acanthamoeba; species Acanthamoeba sp. SK_2022b. The sequence continues at coordinate 103,803 of JANDJZ010000021.1, forward strand.
CGCTCGTCGTCGTAGACCGCATCTTCGATGTCGTCCAGGTCATAGTTGTCCCCGTCGACGTTTTCCTCCTCATGCCTGTGCTCCTCGTCGGTGTCGCTCGCCTCGGGGACGTCTTCGGCCACCTCTGATGGCGAATGCAGCGACACAAAGTTGTTCTCTGCAAAGTTTCCGCTCGGGCTCTGGCGGCGTTTGGTTTGGTTTGGTTTGGTAAGAGGCTTGCGGCGAAAGGGGACGGGTTTGGGGGGGGGGAGCGGAATACCCGCTTCAGAGCCAGGACGCCCTTGGACTTGAGGAGCTCGTCCTTGACGCGCTTGTACTCTCGAGAGATGACAGCGGTCTGTTCGAGCTCCTGATTGTAAAGAGGCTCGCCCTACAACCAAATAGACACGAGGAAACAACAATCGATACGTGTTAAGAACTGGACAGCGCACACGACACAAATGGCCAACATTCACGCACCTGGCTGTAGGCGCGAATGCAGTTGAAGATGGTCCCATGCACGAGGGAGAGCGATCGATCAACTGACGTGTTGTTAACCTTTGGAATCTGTGCCGCATGCACGCACACGATCGACAAGAGAGAGAGAGAGAGAAGCAAATGAGTGAAGCAGAGAAGGGACGCCTTGGAGTAGGCAACGTACGGCGTATTTGGTGGCCTGGCGGCAGAGGTGCTGCGAGATGACGCGAATGTTCTTGAAGTACTGTATGTACTTGTTGACACGGGCGTCGAGCGTCATGTATTTGGCTCGAATGGCAAACCTCTCCTTGTGCTTGGCCTGATTGGATAGAAATAGATGCACGCTTACCTTAGTCACACGACGCGGAGCACGCACACAAAAATCGGTCTAGCGCACGCAAGCCAAGTGCACGAGAAAGTTCGAGTGGCGCAGCAGGGCGTACGTCGTCATTTATGTACACCACAAACGGAATGCACGTGGGATGCCGCTTCACCAGGTCGATCATCAACTCCGGCTCCAAATGTACACCCTGGGGAGATACGACTTCAATGTTAGCGCCACATGCCAGGAGAATGTCTTCAGAGAGAGAGAGAGAGGAGGAGGAGGAGGAGAGAGCGCAAAAGTAGTAACGGTACCTCGACGATCAGCGATTCTCGCCTGCTCTCGCACTTGGAGATAATGCCCTCCAGCTTCTCGAAGACGAGCTTGGACTGCGCCTCGTAGCCCTGGAGGATCTACGAAGCGGAAACGTGGCGGTCAACACAATCGAAGAGGGGGGGGGGAGGAAGAAAGGCAGTGGACGGGCGTATTACACGCTGTTTGTAATCGGTGTCCTCGGGCAGGTTCATGACCTCTCCCGCGTGGTAGGTGGAAGCGAACAGCACGGGGGCCTGGTCGGCAGGAATGAACGAACGCATCATGTGCCGAATGTTGTCGGTCGAGATGACCGTGGTGAAACCAATCCTGCACACGAGGACCGCACACGGACATGGCTTAGCCCTCCAAGCTTCGTGCGGACAACAGAGCCCAGACGTGTGTGTGTGTGTGTGTGTGTGTGTGTGTGTGTGTGTGTGTGTGTGTGTGTGTGGTGTCGTTTTGGATGTACCGGCTGGCCAGGAACGACGCCAGTGTGGACTTGCCGCAGCCGGAGGTGCCGCCCAGGAGGATGGTGAACGACTGCTGGCGGAAGGTCACATCCGCGGCAATGCTAAAGTTGGACAGGGCTCGGTTGCCCATATTCGTGTCCGTACTAGAATGAACGGCGCTCGACGTCAATCAGCTGCGCACATACGTCAAGCAATGACAGAAACGCAGCGAGGAGAAAACGCACGCTTCGAAAGCCGCCTTGAGGACCTTGAGGAACTGGGTCTTGGTGAGATTGACGCTCATCCCCGAGGCCAGGGAGGGCTGCCTGCGATGCCCCGTCACACCAGCGTTGGTCGGGAGCGAGCCGCTGCCCGTGAGCGACGTCTGGCCCACGGCGCCGGCCGAGGCGGGGATCAGCTGGCCCTCGCTCAGCGTGAGGCCCTCCACCGATCGCCGTGACACCTTCTTGAACTTGATACGGTCGAACACCCACTCTGCACGCATTGCCCTTAGGGCTCAGGCCTTGCGAAGAAATGAAACAGGCTTGCCGTACCTGATATCTGAGCGGCCTTCCATGGCTTGAGGCCCATAAGGCATAGCGTCTCCTTGAGGTGGTACCGCGCGTAACGTCGCAAGGATCGGTCGTGTATTGGAATCTCCTCGCGCCCCACGTCGATGTAGCGCACCTCTGAGAGAAACTGCAGCAGATGAAGTTTCGTATGACATAATATGAGAAAATAAGAAATGCTGTGTGGCCTCGATGGCGTAGAGAAGATCAATTAGGGTCAAGGTGCTTGTGTACCTCCAAATTATTATTCACCCAATCCATGGGTATGCCGGCGATGTCGAGAGGGGGCGGTGTGGCTCCATCCTCCCGCACGCACACGTAGAGAAGAGGCAGATCGAAGATTGAAGGAATGGGTGAGCTGATTCCGCTCACTGGCGAAGCGGGTGCAGAGGACACCTCAGTAAATCGCGAATGCTTCACATCTTTGAGCTGCAACGCTTCTTTGGGCTCCATGTTTGCTCCCTGGTGTTGTTAACTTGGATTGCCGGTTTGTGTGTTTTTTGTCTGTGTGTTATTTTTTTGGCGTTTGAGAGTGCACACGCATAACTTGGCGTTGGGGTGTGAGAATGTGCGGTGAAGGGTCCAAGAAAGGCGTGCCGCACCTCAATGGTAGTAGCAGCAACTTGGCTTTTCATCTTGCTTTGAGGAGGAGAAGGGCAGCTCTGATTGTGCTGTGTTGGACAGTGTTGCTGTCCTCCTTTCTATTGATCCAAGTTCTCTATGGCTGAGATGTGCATGGTGAGTCTGTTGCTATCTCCTGGTTGATATCAGTGGCCAGGTGTGGGGCTGTCAGTCTGGCTACCAGTTCAGGATCCTCTTTTGGAGTTGTGGGTCTCCTGCTGTAGTAGGGGTGCCATTCTTTCAGGGTGTTGGTGGTCTAGATTATCTCCCATTTATCAATGCCCAGCCTGTTATTCCTAAACCATGTGAACTGTGAACATGTTGTGTGTTTTGTGGTAAGTGAAATTAACTTAGTCTGTCAAACTAAGTTTATTAGGGTATAGATTACCCCTACTTGGTGCATATTGGCTTTTTTTGTACACACTTGGTGATGCTGGCTGATGATGACTGTGCGCTGGAGGTGAATTATGGCTGGTGGGTGATCTTCCCTGCCACTGTTCAAATGGATTTACCAACCTAGCATCTGGAGATGACCTGCTGGGATTTCAGGCAGTGGGTGATTGCAAGAGAATGATGCTAGCCATTCAAAAATCTACTCAGCCTGCCCCCCCAATCTCCATTGGGCAGGTCTAATCCAAAAGAGACTGAAGGCTGATGAACAAGGGCCACAAAAAGGCGGTGGAATCAATTGAATGATACAATGACATGGTGAAAGTGTGGAGATAAATCTTGAATATGTAACAAACTGATGTGCATTTGCAGTATGTTGGTGAGACTTCTTGCACCAAGACCATGGAGCAAATGGGATGGAAGGACCTTATCTCAGAGATAACTGACTGGTTTATTGAAAAAAAGAAAAAACTGCTTTAATGAAAGCAGAAAGAGAAGGGAGAAGACAACTTAGCCAATGGACTTGTGAGGTTTTTTGAAGGCTGAGGTGGTTGAGGTGGGAGGGCTGAAGGCTGCCTCCTGAAGGCCAGGATGAGTAGCCAGTGAGTCCATTTTCTCACAGATGGCTGTGAGCTCCTCATCATCCAGGCTCTTGACAAGGAAGCCAAGAAGCCAATTGGCAAGAGGAGAGATGTGGGAGGCTGGCACCAGGGAAGCAGAGAGAGGAATAAAGTTGCTGTAGAGTGCTGGGGCAAGAGAAAGGAAGAAGGTAGGGCTGGCTTCATAGAGGAGATGGACTGGAGGAGGGCTGCCTGGAAGTGAGGAGAAGGGGTATGGAGCTGGGAAGGCGATGCTGGAGATAAGGAAGTTGTAGAGTGCCATGGGCAGAGGTAAGTGATCGTTCTCCTGCTTGCAGAGGAAGGCAGGAGATAAGCATGCTCTTTGATTTGCACCTTGTTCCAGCTTTGCCTTATTGTTGTAATCCCATACTGGGTGACAACACATCCTTGCCCATTCAAGCTTTACTTTTTTGTTTTGTTTTTTCATAGCATATGCGTATGTGGTCCTTTACCTACTTCAAATTGTCCATTTCCAATATCAAGCTATTGTATGTCCAAAGTGTTGATGTTCAGCTGGTGTCTCAGAAAAATTCTGTTATGGCAGGTCGCTGCATGCACAGGTACCTTCTGTTGAAGTATTTGCATCATGGTGTGTCAGGTTGTGGTACTGTGGCTTATCTGTATACAGGTGGTCTTGTGTGCCTGCTATCCTGATGACCTGTATCCTGGCCACAGCTTTGGCATATTCAGCTGGCTGGAGGTCTTCGCAAATGAGGATGGTATCCCTCAAGTCAACCTCACTGACAACCAGGTGGTCAGGCCAGTTGGTGGAGCTGGCCCATTTGTGCTGGGTGTTGGGAGTGTTTATGCAGTGGTGTTGGTGGGGGTTGGGTGGGGGTTTGGTGAGGGGTCCAGTAAAGTAATTGCTTTCTTTTGCTATTGGTCCATCCTTGGGCAATGGTGGCAACACAAGAGTGGCCTGGTCTTTTCTAGACCTTGTTGGCTTGGGGGATTGGGACATATCTTGTGGTGCTTCTTGTGGTCCTGTAGTGTCTGTATATTCTGTGCTCTGGTGGGGAGAGTGTTGGTTGGGCTGGTGTAGTGGTTGCAGTATGGTTGCAACCATGCCCTGGGCTCTGGATGGGATTTGTGTTATGACAGCAAATTGTGGTCTGAGGGTTGTTGCTGGATGGTGGTTTATGTTTACTTCCATTTTTCCAAAGATGGGGTGTGGTGTGTAAAGGGTGCGTCCACATCCCTTTTGTTGTTGTATTTTTTTTAGGGGGATGTATTTATGTCTTGATTAGAGTTGTATTGTGTGTGGTAGTATTGGGTGGTCAGATGTTGGTTGTCTGGTGTTGGGCTGCCATTGGTCTGGTGATTTGTGAGTAGTTGTATTGGTTGATTTGCATTCTGCAGGCTTTCATTTGAGTTAATGGGCCTGGTTGGGGCATGTTATAATTGTATCTACTGTGGGGCTTTTAAGATCTGTTATACAAGGCATGGGGCCAGTGCCTTGGGTGAATGGGTTTTTGGCTGTTCATAGCTGGGGGGAGCTTTGGTTTCAGGGATTTATATGATGTGCATGTGACCTCAATAAGTATGGAGACTTTGGTGAGTGTTAGATGGCTGCTCATAGCCTTTTTCCTGTAGCAGACGGGGGGTACCCTTGCTAATGTTGATTATGCTCTCCTGCATCTGCCTTCAGAGTCCTCCTTCTTCCGTCCAAGACTTCCGGAACTGGCTGTTGAAGCAAATCACTGCGAAATGGTATTTTCCGTGTCAGCGCGGGTTGAGAAATCGTTGTATTTCTTTTCGGCACAGAAGAACATACTGTGCGATTGCCTACTGCCCTCATTTGTTGTGGTGCAGGCGTGCACGGCCTGACAAGGACCACTCAATTAGAATCGACTCAATTGCTGCCACCCGCGGGCGACAGCAGATTTGACCTGATTAAGATAGAAAGAGATGTCGGTGGAGCGAGTGAGAGAGGAACACATCTCGGTCTGTGTCCGCATGCGGCCACTGCTGCGGCGGGAGAAATCTTCCACACCACAATCGTCGCAGCGGCCCATCTGGGAAGTGGATGAAGGAGGGCGCACCATTCGAGCTGGCGCGGGCACGGCCAAGGGCACTAAGTCATCTTACGCAGGCCAGACCAAGGACGTCGAATTTGCCTTTGGTATGGCCACCCTCTTTGGATTTGTATCAATCACGACTCTCTTTTTGCACTTCATTTCTTGCTATCAATTCCACATCACCTGAATAACCTGTCGCGTTGTGTAAAGATCATGTGTTTCCTCCCGATACGAGCAACCAGCAGGTGTTTGAGGTGGTGGCCGAGAACGTCATCTGGTCCACCATGGAGGGCTTCAATGGTACGTACTGCGGCGAGCTGGAACACCCGCTTCCTCCTACGCTCTTGCCCCCTTCAGCTGTTGAATCATCGCGTATGCAGGCACCATATTCGCCTACGGCCAGACCAACTCTGGCAAGACATACACGATGAAGGGCTCCTCTAAGAACCCTGGCATGATTCCTCTCGCCATCCAGGACGTCTTCTCCTACATCAAACAGGTTTTCTCTTCTCTCTGCTCATCTCCTCAAGCTTATTGTGTAGATGATGGTGTGGCGACACGTGTGATCCTACGGCTCACCGTTGCGGCTGTTCCCTCTCCTTCTCCTTCTCCTTCTTCGTGTGCAGACGCCCGAGAGGGAGTTCTTGTTGCGCGTCTCGTATCTGGAGATCTACAACGAGGTTATCAACGACCTGTTGTGCCCCTCCAACACAAACGTTAAAGTGCACGAAACCGCCAAGGTACCTCGTCACCTCGCCCCACCAAGCCCCGCATGTACACGCGACGTACTGAACCCATGCCCTTTCCTTGTGTGTGTGTGTGTGTGTGTGTGTGTGTGTGTGTGTGTGTGTGTGTGTGTGTGTGTGTGACAGGGTGGAGTATTTATTGGAGATTTGAAGGAGGAGATCGTGCTGTCGCCACAGCAGGTGATGTCGATCATCGCCGCTGGCGAAGCTCACAGGCACGTGGGCAGCACCGACTTTAACGAGATGTCGTCTCGGTCGCACACGATCTTTCGAATGGTGAGCGCTGCTCGTTTTATTATTATTATTATTATTTGTTTGGGTGAAGCAACTGGGCGCTCATGCGCGTGTGCGTTCACGGTGTCCTAAAACACGACAGGTCATCGAAAGCAAGCCTGTGCAGGGCGCCGAGCAACGCGGGGCGAGTCCACTGCGCCAGCCTCCCGTGCGCGTCTCCACGCTGGTACGTGCATGGAGCTGTCTGGCTCGCTCTCTCTCTCTCTCTCTCTCTGATCGCTCACCGCTGGAATCGTCTCACCTCTCTCTCTCTCTCTCTCGTCAGCACTTGATCGACCTTGCAGGTTCGGAGAAGGCCGGACCTACCACCACGCAGGGCGTCCGGCGGACGGAGGGTGCCTACATCAACAAGTCGCTGCTCACGCTGGGCAACGTCATCTCGAAGCTCAGCAAAGGCTCCGGGTATGCGCCGCGATCGCATCGCACGCCCGTCGGTCTACCCGAATTCGTGTCGACTTGCAGACTGACCGTTCCCCTCTCCCTCGAACGCCCAGCGGTCATATTCCTTACCGAGACAGCAAGCTGACCAGGATTTTGCAGCCCTCGCTCAGCGGAAACGCCCGCATCGCAATCGGTATGCCCGCGCCGTGCATTCCCCACTGACAACTGAAACCGATCACCGTCTGAGTCGACGTCTATTTGGCGCAGTGTGCACGATTTCGCCCACCACTGCGTGTTTCGAGGAGTCCCACAACACGCTCAAGTTTGCCGACCGAGCGAAAGCGATCACCAATCGAGCCAAGCTCAACGAGGTAACGTGTCGCCTTCCCCCCCTCCTCTGGCGTTCCACCGTGGCCTCTGATCTAATTGCTCCGATTGGGTGATCGCACGCGCATGTGCTGTAACAGGTGTTGGACGACAAGGCTCTGATCAAGATCTACCGGGACAAGATCACGCAGCTCAAGAAGCGCCTGCAGGAGGTGAGGGAAAAGGAGGAGCAGATACAGAAGCTGCAGACGGCCGAGCTCGAGAAGAAGTCTCTCGAGGAGAGCAACGTCATTCTTCTCGAACGGTACGCCGCGCTCCTCCCGCTTACGATGAGACCGGCCACACTGACTGTCATGTTGTGGGGGGGGGCTGTGTTAGGTTGCGGGAGCAGGAGCAGGTCAAGATGAAGCTAGAGGAGAAGATCAACCGTCTCACGCGCCTCATTCTAGTGTCGACATCAATTCCCACGCCTATGGCGCCGCGAACGCAGCCGTCCTACCGCCCCGGCTCGACGGCCGCCCCCACGGCGTCGCCGTCCTCCGCCGGTATGCCCCGCTTCTCTTCTCTCCTTTCCTTTCCTCGTTTGCTGCGCGCCACCGTCACACGTGTGCATCAGCCGCGATCACTTGCTCACGGACATCGCCGCGGGCCACAGGCATCATGTGGCGCAGCGGCATCCGGTCTCCGGCGTTCCGGATGGGCGCGTCTCCCGCTGGCCTGAGGTACAGGAAACTGACCTGGCTTTATTTTATTTTATTTTATTTTATTTATTAATAATAATTTGTTAAAAAACAACTTGTGCAGTCCCGTGCGGTCGGTCCTCGAGCCGCCGTCCCCGCGAAACCGGTCCCACTCCGCTCGGCGATCCCTCGACTTCCTCAATTTTGGCGTACGTCGTCCGCGGCACGGGGAGAGGCTCTTGGTCTTGCCTTGGGTGTGGTGGCCTCATTGCATTATGTGTCGACACCCCTCCCTCTCTGGCTCTCTCGCAGGCCAACACCGAGGAGGCGGGGCAGAGCAGCGAATCGGAGGAATCGGAGAGTCTGTCGGACGACGAGGGCGGGGAGGGCGAGGAGATGGCCGAGTTCGAGGCCAACGGGGACAAGGAGAAGGCCAGCGAGGGCGATGGCAACGGGAACGGGCATGTAGATAACCACGAGCAGCAGGCCAACGGCGGCGACGGTGCCCAGAACGGCGACGAGAAGTTCCGGGTCTTCACCGGCCGAGGCGAGCACAAGAGCATGGAGACCCGATACAAGCGACTCAAGGGCCGATACGCCGCTCAGTCCAAGCAGGTTGATAAACATTCCCCCTCTTGTCATGTTGTTGTTGTTGTTGTTGTTGTTGTTGTTGTTGTTGTTGTTGTTGTTGTTGTTGTTGTTGTTGTTGTTGTACTAAAGTCGTGTCATGTCGACGCGCGCGTCGCTAGTTGACGGCTGTCCAAGCGACCGTAGACGAGCTGCGTGACGAGCTGAACGGCCGGGACGAGCGGATTCGATACATGAACATCAACGCCGACGTCCAAATGCAGCAGGTACCCCACGCGTGCAATGCGCACTTTTCCCCCAGTCACTCCCTTCACCGCAGCTTTGTTAACACGATTCGCGTTGCGCGTGTGTGTGCGTGTGTGCCCAACAGGTGAAGGACCTGCAACAGCAGCTCGCGGCGAAAGACCAACAGATGAGCGCCATGCAGGCCAAGATCAAAGGTGCGCGCCTTCTGCCCTGGCTAACCGACGTCCAAGGCGACGGTGGGCTGTTCAGTATCGGAGCTCGTGTAACCGGCTCGCGCTTTGCTGCGTGCATGGCTGGGCCCTGTAGATGGCGAGGACAGGATGCGACGACTGCTGGAGGTGACGGCCAACGAAGACAACAAGAACGTCGACTTCCAGGTCCTCTCCGGCATCGTATCCGATTACCACGCTCAGGTGCGTCCTCGCTTCGCTGGCTGCCGTGTGGTCGTGTATGCGTGCTGAGCCTCCCGAACTGTTGTGGGCCGCGATGACAGCAATTGCGAGGCCTGAAGGAGCAGCTGCTTGACGAGCAGATCACGCGCGAGGTGCACAAGGCCGACAACTTCCATCTTCTGCAGTCGGTAGACGAGAAGGAGTCCCTCATTCGGGAGTGGGCCGAGTTCTTTGAATACTTTGTACGACACTCGCACTTCCTCCATTCCCCTTTGACTGCAACTGACACGACGCGACGCGGACACAGGAGCAAAAGCAGCACCATCTCGAAGAGGAGGTCCAGCGGCTGCGATCCCGAAGGAAGGGCTACTCGCTCGTGCCCAAGTACTACTCGGACGGCGACGCCAACGACTGAAGCCACTCGCCCACACATTCGCTCACACGCCCGCGTCGTAGCCCCCCCCCTCTCTTATTATTTATTTCTCGCGATGGGATACGTCAAGAGAGATCGCATACACATTGCGCCTGATTTCCTCACGTTGTGTTAGCTCACGTTCGGTGAAGCCTTCCCCCAAGTTCGGGGAGTATCCTTTAATGCCCGGGTTGCTTATTCTTGTCTTTTTCAGAGTCTGAGAATAAAACAAGTCCAACCACAGGTTTCCGGTCTTGCAACAACACCCCGGCGGAGGTTCACAATGGCGGCCATAGTGGCGAGTTTGGTCGTGGTGTTACTCGTCGCCCCTCTTGCTGCTGTCTGCGGTAGTGCCCATGACCTCCGCGTAGTTGTAATTGCGACGTGGGACGAGCCTCACGCGCAAACGCTCTCTTCACCGGCAGATTCACCGCCGTCTCCTGGGGTGTGTGCAACACAACAGAAAGTTGCCGAATTCGGAGGCAAAGTGCAGGTGGTTTACAATGACGTGCGACGTGAGTACTTTGCAGTTCGCCAGATAGTGGTACACTTACCCGTCTCGGCCCCGAAAGCTGTGTACTTGCGGTAGTCACGCTTCTTTTTCGGTGCTCAGAGAATCTCTCCGGACATGGGCGCCAGAATAGCGAATGTGGTGGGCCAACGTTTCGACGAGCAGGGCAGTCCCATAGGTGATGACATTTCAATCTGGGGCGTCATTGTGCTGAGCGATGTGCACTTCCCGTTCTCCAATGTGACGCTAGAACTGGTGGGAAAGGTCGACTAACTTGGGGATCAATAGTCGCGTATCAAAAACCAGCTCCCTGTTGTTGTATACAACAGACAGAGTGACCACTACCTGGTAGCCATGGTGTGGTATGACGGTACGCCAACCTTCTCAGGCGTTAACCTGCAGTTGCTGCTTCTTGAGACTATCTCACTCCTTCGCCTGGCCCAGAAGAGGCAACAATCGAAGTGCGAATGGTGAATGGCGACGGCAGCATGCCAAACTACTCGTTTGCACCTGCACAGTCGTTCCGCCGCTACACTGATTATCCACGCTTGGCCTTGTCAGCAAAGGATAACACCTATGGTACTATCAGCTCGATGGCCTCGCTCTCAGTGACAAATAAGCTGCTCATCGCACCCATCCCAGTGCTGGCCTTTCAAACCGACAACGGCATCGCCGTTCAACTCCTAGATCACACTCAACCTCTGGGCCAACCAATCATGCTGAGCTCCAGCCGCTTGGATGCTGACCCCTTTGTCATCTACCATCCGCCCTCCAATGATTTCCTGGTTGTTTGGAAGTGGACCAACAACAACGTACTCGATGCACTATGTCGCTTTCCCAGCACTTCTTTGACTAACACTCCCTAAGACCTCCGATATAGGTGCAGTGGTGGTGGGCGGGAGGCCCTTACGGGCGAAGAGCGTGCCTGCGAGCATCGGGACCCCAGTAAAGGTGCGTGCATGGTTGAACTGCCTGCGTCTCAGCACCAACATGATAACACAATGGCGCTCCGAACAGATCGCAGGTGCAGTGAACACATTCGTGCGCTCTGTTCAACTCACTTACAACAGCAATCGCGACACCTACCTGATGACCTGGGAGATTGAAGGTATACGCACTACTGGAGGGGGAAGAACACAAAGCGGAGTTGACAGGTCAACATTCCTCAGGGGACAACGGCGTGAGGAAGATCGCGTGCAGCCTCATCAATCCCAACGCTACGAAGACAGACGTTTTTAGGTATCAGTACATTCCTTGCGTGATATCGATGGCGATTTTCTCATGGTTTGTGTGTAGGGTGGTGAGCGATGTAGGTAACACTTGGGATGGCAAACCGGCAGCGACCTACTCCTCTTTCTCTGATGAGTTTTTTGTTGCTTACGAAGGTGGCTTGTACGTCATTTCTGCCCCTACAGCCCTATGGCGATTATGCCTTCTTGTTTAACTGCTGTCACACAGAACTTCGGCATCGGCCATCATCAAGGGAGTTGCGCTAGCAGCCAACAATCTCTCCATCGCCACTCCTCCATTTGATCTGAGCCACAGCGACGACAATGTGCAGGTGCCCGCTGTGGCCCTTTCTACTGCACGCAAGCAGATCTTAGCCTTGTGGTCGGCTGGCCCTTCGCTTCAGAGCGCTGAAGCCTCCCTACAAGCCATCTTTGTTTGCCTTTCAGGTTCTTCTCCCTGCCCAGGTGCGTTTCATACAGGCCTCGCTGATGGGCTTCCATCACAAGCAGGTAGTCCTGCCCCCAACACTAAGGGCGATGGCAGTAGCGTACGCAATCTTTCCACATGAAAATCAAGGAGCGAGTGCATTGACCTGATCATCACGCTGTATGGTGGAACACAGGGACAAACAACCATCATTGTGCTGGTTGGACTTGTTGGCGCCTTCATGCTGTTGGGAAGCGTGGTGGGTGCTAGTTGGGCTGCCTACCGACGATTCTCTCGGATCAAACAGTGGTGGCGCAACATGAGCGGTGGCGTATGGACTGATGACAGCAATTCCTCTGTCCCCTTCACCACGCTCGAAGAGGCGGATGAGGATGATGAGGGTCTGTGAGCAGAAAGCGAAGCAAACGCAGATTGTTTGCACTAATTAAAACATCCTGCCTTCGTGGGGCCTGCAATAAGGAAGTTCCTTGTCGCGTGGCGCTGCTGGAGAACAAACGCACCCGCGGGTTTTGCTTTTAGATGGAAAGCTTGGAGCACACGGCTGTGCAGAACGTGTATGACGACCCCGTGTTCTTCGAGGGGTACAGGAAGGTGTGGTCTCAGCCCAACCCCTACAATGATGGCATAGAGCGTCCTGCCCTCCTCTCGCTCCTGCCCCCTCCCGACCGCTGGTCCCACCTCAAGTTTCTGGACCTCGGCTGCGGTACTCTGCATTGCCTTCAGTTGAAATACTTTGTGTGCCTTGTTGTGTGTTTATTTATTTATTAATCTATGTATTTATTAATTTATTTATTTATATAATGATTCTGATGGAAAGCTGCTGGTGATGCACAGGGACGGGCAAGCTCAGTTTCCCCCTCGCCGAGCGTGGCGCTACCGTTCGCGCGGTGGACGTCTCCCAACGTATGCTGACAGTGGCCCGCGAGCGCCTGGCCGGTGCCAATCCCGACGTACAGGGACGTATATCGTTCGTAGAGTGCGCGCTGGAGCACTACACGGACGAGGACGACACCTACGATGTCGTCGTGGCGGGTCTGGTCTTCCACTACGTGCGCGACATCGCGCCGCTCTTGTCCAGCATTCAGCGATGGCTCAAGCCCGGCGGCGTGCTGGTCTTCTCCACCGAGCACCCCATCTGCACGTCGGCCCAGGGCACCCACCCGGCCTACGTGGTCGACGACGCTGATTCCGGAGAGGCGGCCGGCAGGGAGCCAAGTCAGCGACAACACAAGTACTACGTGTACGACCGCTACCACGAGGAGGGCCTGCGCAAGGCGACGTGGATCGTTGACGGCGTAACGCGGTACCACCGCACGATGGCGTCGTGGGTCAACGGGCTGGTGGAGGCCGGGCTGGTGGTCGACCGCATGCTGGAGCCGAGGCCCACCGCCGAGGCTCTGGTCGCCTTCCCCGACGCCCTGCGATCCTTCGACGAGCGCCGCGTGATCTTCCTGTGCATGCGCGCACGTAAGCCCACGTGCGGTACCCGTTTGTGAATTGCTGTTGGCCGCTACGGTTCTCCAGCAGTGTGAAGCAAAGAGGCCCTGATTGTACTGGTGGCCCGCGCTTCACAAATCAGGTTTTGTGGCTGGCATCCGTTTCCATGATCGGAGCCACGCCAAAACCTGAAGGGCGTCGGTGGTTCAGTTAAAGATGAAAACAAAGAGGCAGCAAAAGGAGTGAACATCGGGAAAGAACGAAGGACACAACTGGAATCTGAACTGCAAAGAACATGGGCTGGGGTGCGGATGTGCTGGTGGCAGTTCGCGGCCCAGTGCGGGATGTTGACCTCTTCCGCCACCAGTTCAGACGGTTCTGGGAGGCGTGGGACGACTGGAGCTGCAAGCGGGCCTGGATGCGCGTACAGCACCGACACCAAGCTCCACGACTGCGGCCTTCCGAGTGGTGGTGGCTCGAGCCTTATGCCCAGCCAGGTACCCAGAGTAGATCACATGTTTATTTATCTTGCGTGCGCACTAACGAACTAATAGAATGCACCACAGGTGCGGAGGGAGTTGCTACCTCGCCCAGCAGCCTAACAACGCTGGCGGTAAGCCAGTGCGCTGCAGCCTGCGCTACTCGCAGCCTCGTCACAGACTTGCTGCGCCTGCCCGAAGAGCTGCGCGCCGTCGTTCTGGTCAAGGCTCTGTCCGCGCATCAGCTGGGCCAGCTGCTACAGCGCCTCAACTCGGATGACATGGCCGAGGAGGAGGGCCAGGCCCAAGGGCTCGACCCTAGCGAAAGAGCCAAGCTGGCCGAGACCGTGGCTCGCCTCATCGCCGAGGGCGTGGAGGGCGAGCTCGTCTACCAGGCCTGCCTCCGCAAGGAGACGCTCGAGGAGGCTGTCGCGCAGCTCGCTCCGCGCTTCCCTCGCCTCAGGATCGTGCTGCTGGCCGTGCCCGAGTGCTGGGTCGGCCCGCCTGTCGAGCGCATCCACACGGGCGCGCAGACGATCGAGCCCCGAATGGGCCTGGCCGAGGGCCGCTACCTCCACGACACCTTCCGCCTGGACGACGCGCGCGACCTCTACGACGGCGAGTGGCGGCCGTTCGCGTTCGACGTGCTCGACCACGACCACGAGTTCGAGTGGGGCCTGGACGCCCCGTGCGCCTGCGACCTGTGCCAGCTGGGCCTGTACGCGGCGGCGTCAAAGAACGCCGAGCAGATGTGGTCGGGGCCACACCACACAACACGAGACGACGCGACGTGAGCGTTGTTGGTCGAGACTTCGTCGTTCATTTGGCGCATCAATTACTCCAATCGTTGCGCGCGTGCTCGCTCTGTATATTCTGTACACGTTTGTTGGCCGCTACCGCTCCGGATACCGTCGGCAGTCGTCGTCGTCGCGGTGGCCGCCGCCATCGGCGGCCATGCATGGCGACGCGGTGCGCGCGGAGCTCGTGCGTGCGCGCGTGCTCGGCGCGACACGCGTCTTGATACCGACGACGTGTGGAGGGCGGTTGTGCGTTGCGCGCTCACCTCTCCCAGTAGTCGTCGTCGTCGTCGGACGAGTAGTAGACGCCCACCCCAGCATTGCCATAGTTGCGTGGCGGCGTGCCCTTCTGGACCAGCTTCGTGTGCTCCTCCTCACCCACATGTGACCCTGCGCAGCAACACCAGTTTAGAGTTGTGTCGTGTGTGCATGTGCGTGTGCGTGTGCGTGTGCGCACCATAGCGGCACCGGCCGATGCCCATCAGGTGTATGTAGAGCTGCTTCAGGAGGGCGCTCTGCTTGTACGACGGCATGCTGCGGCGTCCGGCCAGAGTGAGCCAACGAAAAGCCTTCGACTGGGCAGTGCGAGAGGGAGGGGGGAGGGGGGAGCGCACCAGCCATAGACGATGGCGTTCAGCATGCCCATGGCCGGGAGCGTCACGCAGCCGATCGCAGTGAAGACAAACACCACCGTGCTCTTCTCCGTTCCTGCTGCGACAGAGTCCAAGAGAGTCAACGATTGTACACACACACACACACACACACACACACACACACACACACACACACACACACACACACACACACACACTTCGAGGGCTCGGCGCAGCTCTCGGCGCGCTGTCACAAGCGGGGCTGTGCGGTACCCCAAGATTGCACGACGTTGAGGGGAAGGACAAAGGCCCACGTCATGATGTAGACGACTAGGTAGCCGGCCCACCGTATCTGCAGTCGCTCCGTTCGCTCCTGCTCGGTGCGCGTGTAGGTGCCGTTGATCTCCGCCTGCTGCAGCTTCTTGTTGAACCCAATCATTCCCACCTGTGCAACAAAACGCGCACACGCATTGCTCAGCTGCGACCGCAGTTTGCGCGCGCGTGCGTGTGCGCGACGTACGGCGTAGGCGAGGACGCAGTAGACCCAGACGGCCACAACGATGGCCATGTAGATCCACATGAGCGTGATCTTGCCCGTCGCGGAGCAGCTGTTCCATCGCGATCGACTGTCAGCGCCACGAGAGCAGGCACGGCCGAGAGAGAGAGAGAGAGAGGGAGGGAGGGAGAGGGAGAGGTGGCGGCAGCAGTAGTGATGGGAAAGATGGGGAGCGCACTTCATGGGCTGCAGGATGACGAGGAATGGAAGCGCCCAGGCAAAGATTTGATAGCCGCACGTGTAGGGCGAACTCTCGTTGGGCACTGTCGCGACAACCACACCACACACACACACACACACACACACACACACACACACACACACACACACACACACGTGAGGCACGTGCCGAGAGGGAAAGGAGCGAGTGCCAGTCGTCAACAAAATGCCCGCTGGATGGCTATGGGTTGCGGGGTAGAGAGAGCGCGTACGCTTGATCTCGCCCATGGGGGTGAACGTGACGTGGCCCATACGCCACACCGTCTCCGTGGCTGGTAGGGGCGGCAAAATAAACAAATCGTGAAGAGAATAAAAACGTAAGATTTAAATGAATAATTACTGCATTATTGATATTGTGGTGTATTGATTGAGGGGGAAAGGGGAGCCGAACCAATGTTGGTGGCCCAGAAGATTGAGGCCAGGCAGAAGTAAACCTGGAGGGGTGCCACGAGTCTGCAGCCCCAGTCGATCCCGCCCCAGTCGAGCACGGCACCTCCAGTGTCTGCCGTCTCGTTGGTGCTGGCGTAGGTCGACGACGGAAATGGCGAAGCAGAAGAAGTATCGCTGGAAGAAAACACAGAGGAAGATGAAGAGGAGGAAGGATCTATGGAGGCGGCTATAAGCCACGTGATGGCAGCGCCCATGTCGGCCCACACCATGAAAAAGACAAGTCGTCGTATGGAATTGGCGCGCAGTTTATAGAGAATGGTGAGGGCGTAGAGGATGAAGATGCACGACAGCAGTGAGAGTGCTGCTGAGACGTAGGTCAAGATGAGCAGCGTTAATCGCTGCCCTGGCTCCCATTTGTCATAGACGATGAAGAGCGAGATGGGCGACAGGATCATTTCCTCGGCTTGTCTTCTTCTCTACTCGGCACTCGATCTCGTTTGTGTGGTTTTTCAAATCTTCTTTCTTCTTCAGCCCTGCCTGTGGGTGACTTCTGCCTGTGCTTCTGCACCAAAGATAAAATTAGAAAATATCTCAGGGCACTAGCATTAAAAAAAAAAAAGAAATTAGATGGTCAGAAATGCTAAATGGTCGACTTGTAAGTTTCGTGCGCACCTTCAGCAGAGCCAACCACACAAGCCCAACTACGTATTCGTCCACCAACCAGGCGCATCTCTCCTGTGGTCAGCCAATGCGGCGCAGGTAGGGAGGATACAAAACAGTTGGCGCCGCATCCTTATTCATCCGAACCTGCACCACCAACCATCTCTCCAGGGTCAAGTCGTGAAGACGATGAAGTCACTCTGTTCTCTCGCCGTCTTGCTGGCCGTGAGCTTGGCCGTAGTCACCGTCTCGGCTTCTTTTAATTCTACCGGAGGCCAACGGGCAGCTGGCCGCACCTTCAAGTTCGTCAACCACTGCTCGTTCCCCGTGTGGTTCGGCCTGGTCTCTGGCGCTGTGCCCAACGGTCGATGCTCGACCGGCTGCCCACAGGGCTCGTACTGCAACAGGCAGAACGGCATCTGCTACTTCGACCAGCCCAAGCCGGCCAACGGCGACTTCAAGCTGGCCGCTAACGGTGGCTCGAACTCGGTCGTATTCCCCTACTACAACAATGGCCTCAACGTTGTATGGAGCGGCGCCCTTGCTGGCCGCACCGGCTGCGAGAGCGGCACCTGCCAGACCGCCGACTGTGGACCCAACCCTGACCACGAGAGTACCCCCCCCCCTCTATCCAACCTTCGTTCTTTGCTTCGCTTGTCTCTTTCTGCCGACACGCGACGTTTCGTGATTGGCGCAAAGAGCTCCTGGCGTAACCATTGTCTCACGCAACACCCGTCTGCCACGCAGGCTGTGCCCACGGTTTCGGCCAGCCCGCCACGCAGGGCGAGTTCACGATGCTGAAGAACAACATCGACACCTACGACGTCGAGGTCATTAACGGCATCAACATTCCGCTCGAGATCAAGCCCCTCACGTCCGCTCACTCACACGACCCGTTCTTCTGCGGCCAACCGGGCGCCGTCCGGCCCACAACGGGCACTGGCGGCTGCTCGTGGAATTTCTCCCCTCCCTCGCCCCACTTCGTCTGGGTCACGCAGGGCGGCAGGGGCTGCAACTCCGACCACGACTGCTCCGGTACGCCTCGCCACGTTGAGTTTGAGTGCGAGACGCAAATGGTGACCTGTTGTTGCCAATGCGTTTTTCGTGTCATGCTTGTACGCGTGCGTAGGCGGTGAGGTGTGTGGTCTGAGCACCCCGCTCACGCTCAACTGCGGCAAAAGGCTGGGCTTCTGGACTGCCGACCAGATCTGCGGCATGAACCCCAACTACGGCGAGCCGTTCAACTGCGCCAAGTACAACCAGCTCTACGGCTGTACGAACGGCATCGCCTCGTGCTATCAGCCCTCCTCCACGTCCTCCTGCTGTGGCTGCGCCAACTGGCAGGACCTGGGCCTGCCGGTGCCCTCCTCGGTGGCCAAGTGCCACGCGATCAACCCCGTCTGGGTCCAGAACGTCCAGCCCAAGCTGCTGTGGATGAAGAAGGGCTGCCCCACGGCTTACACCTACCCCTACGACGACATGAGCAGCACCTTCACCTGCTCGGAGATGGTTGGCGGCGTCAACCGTGTCGATTATGAGGTTGTCTTCTGCCCCGCCCGCTGGTGATCAATCCTCTGTACAGACATAGCTGCAGCGCTCCAGAAGACAAGTTTATCAACCTAGTCCGTTTTTATGAGTGCTTTTATTATTATTTTATTTTTATTATTTTATTTCGAGTGATCAGTCCCACGCAGAGTCATCGTCGGAGCTGGCCACGTCATCAGGGTCTCCTTCGAGGAACGTCTCGAGAACGAGCGGCCTGGGCGAGGAGTCCTCCATCACCTTGCGCAGTGTTCCTATAAGCCAATTCAACGCCTGCAGTAACCAACCAGCACAGAATTAGTAAGCCTTGGCAAGGCGGTGGCTTGGGTTGGTTTACCGTGGGGAGCCCGCGATGCTCATCGTCATCACGGTCGTCCTTGGTGTGATGGTGGTCCTTTTTCTTCGAAGGGCGGGCGCTCTCGTCGACCATCTGCCGAGCCGCTTGGCCTCCTATGCTGCCGGTCAGATGTCGCAGGGTGAGTCCCGTCGACGCCAACTCGGCCGACGTGGGTTTCGGCGCCAGCGCTGGCCTTGGCCCCTGCCCCTTGACATCGTCGTCTCCCTTTTCCTTTTCCTTCTCCTCTTGGCGTGTTCCTGCGAGTCCGAATATCTCTTCGGGTATTTCGAGTCCATCCTCGAAATCATCGTCCTCCTCTTCCTCTTCGTTGATGTCATCACCGACCTCCAGGTCATCCATTCCCTCTGGAGCGAGCTTAGGGGGAAGGGGGAAGAGCGAAGAGCAAAGAACAAAGTGTTAGTTGTAGCTTGTCGGTGAGCTGGGACAAGACTATGTAGTACCAAAATGACGCCCTGATGCTGGACGATGGCAGAAGGACGGGATGACCGTATCTCATCGGCGTCGTGATCATCGACGAACCGGCCCCAGGATGCTGGTGGCCGGTTTGCTCGGTCGACCACCCGTACGATCCATAGCTGGCTCCCCCAGGCGGCGATTAGAACGCATTGGAGATTATCGAGGTAAAAGGTAAAAGTGGGGTGGAAGTACCTGTCGCAGGCCCTCCTCTTTGAATCGCCGCACGTACTGCGGGTCTTGTTCGCTGACCACCCACTCGCCCATCGCTTCCTGATGTTTGCGTCCGCACTCCCTCCATAGCCGAAGCTGGTCAAAGAACGAAAGCGACGGGCGCACGAAAGACAAACAAAGAAAGAGACACGAGGTGTAAGCAAAAATGGCGAAGGCGCGCGAAGATCAGAAAGTGGTGTAAGTGCACCTGATCTTCATCAATATCAAACTCCTTGGGCAGCGGCTGATAGTAGACATCGTCTTCGGCCCACTTGAGCAGCTCATCTTCATCGCCTAAATCCAATTCCTCACTCTCCTGGTCGTTTTTCTCCCAGCGACCATCCACCTACAAGCGCCAAGCCATCAGCGCAATTAAAAGGGCGCAACGCAAACAGATGCGGGAGCACAGGGCAAAGGCGTTGTGGACAGTGCCCAAGTACCAGGCGCATATCGCCAGCGAGCAGGTTGGCCGCACAGGGATTGAGATAGCGAATGAGAAACAGGCCCGGAGGACAGGCGTCGCGCTCGGCGCTCCGCTGCCGTGTCATGCCGTCCCTTGTGCGCTTCCGCTGATGCATGCCTCGCACGCCGCCGCCGGGTGAAGGCGGTGGCGCCACGCGCGTCCATGCGCCGGTGTTGGTCAGCACGTAGCGGCTGCGCGCGAACGACGGATTTCTCACCATTAGCGAGCGCAGGTCGCTGTCCGTGCGCTTTACCGTCCTTCGCTCTTCGGGAGCCGCGTGCGTCTTCATGCGAGTGCGCCAGGCCCTGTCCTCGGCCTGTCCTCCTCCCTCGTCGTCGTCATTTCTGATAACGCGATCGGGGGAGGCCTCGCGCTGTGCGTGCATGTGGCTGTTTCTGGCCGATGAGCTGCTCGATGATCCGATGTCGGGCAGCAGGGCAACGGTCTGCGTGCGCACGATGAGACCCGGTCCCCACCCGTCTCCTCCGCTCCGGAGCTCTTTGCCGTCGCCATCACGATCGGCGTCCTCGTCGCTTCGCTCTTTGCCCTTCAGGTCTGTTTGAGGCATAGTGAGCAAGGGAGGGCAAGCTGAGGGTGGTCTCACAACACAAGCAGCTCACAGCAGTTTGTTGTGATTTTTTGTTATTTTTAAACAAAAAACAATCTTAAAAAACAGGAAAATGAATCGGGAGTCGTTTCCATAACACAGGAATTACACAAAAGATAGAGTAATAATAGATGAATAGATGACGTGCGTTTAGAGAGCCAGTGCCGCATGGTTGGGGGTAGGAGGTTAAATTAAAGAAAATGCCCGTAAGAAAAACAAAAACAAAGAGAGAAGAAATCCAGGTTCGCCAGGTTACGGTCTGGTGCCTGAGAACAGAAGAACAACTACCGCACGCGCAAGGAATAGCCTGGCATTCCTCCAACTCCATCAACACTCTACTACCACGCCCGCACTCACCCTGCCCTTCCCTTTATTGGGATCGATTCTCCGCAAGAATTCGAATCCAGTTAGCTTGTTTTTTGCTTGAATTTTATTGCCTTCCCGATGTACGCTAGCGGCTACATGGTGACTCCTCCCCTCTCTGGCGGTGCGGCCGCTCCGCCTCACACACAGCATCAGCAGATGATGATGCAACATCAGCTCCATGCACAGCCCCTGCCCCTCCAACAGCAACAGCACCTCAACCTGCACCAACAGCAACAGCAGCAACACTTTTTCCAACAGCACCAAGCACAGCAGCATCAACAACAGCTCCACACCCAGCAGCAACACCACCAACAACAGCAGCAACAACAAATCCACGCACAACACCAGCAGCAGCTACTCGCTGCGCAGCAACAGCAGGCGGTCGACACGCAGCTGCAGTTCGTGGCGGCGCGATATCGCGACGTGCTGCGCGCGCGACACGACGTGCTCATGCTCCTCCGCGCTACGCCCTCCCTCTATCCTCACACCGCCGCGCCCGGTACCATCCCCCCCCCCCCGCTCGCCCAGATGGTCGTCGGTATGAAGGGGAGGCTGTGGGCAGCGCTGACATGTATTCGTGGTGTGTGTGTGTGTGTGTGTGTGTGTGTGTGTGCTCAGGGCCAGGCGTCCCGCCATTGCTGCTGGTGAGCGGAACCCTGCCGATCGTGTATAAGGGCACCCAGTACAACATACCCATACAGCTCACCATTCCTGAGGGTACCTTACGGCCGTGCTCTCATCTTGTACTCCTCTCGATGTGTTCTCTGACACTGTGTCTCCCTATTTCCCTCGTCGTGCTCGTCGTCGTGTCAGGCTACCCACACTCGCCACCGGTCTGTAAAGTGACGCCAACCGAAGTACGTGCGACGCGCCCGCGCTTTCTTGGCTCGACCACCGTTCTTCTTGGCTGACATCTCTCCCGCCCCATTGTAGACCATGGTGGTTAAGACCAACCACAAGCACGTCGACTCAGGCGGCGTGTGCTACCACCCGTATCTCTCCGGTACACTGACTTTTCTGTTATTCTTATTCTTCTTCTTCTTCTTATTATTATTATTATTATTATTATTATTATTAACAGACGGGTGGCACAGGCTGGCGACCCGACGTGTGCTCTCTGCTCGGAGCGACCAACGAACTCAAGGCGATCTTCGTCGCCGATCCGCCCGTGCGCGCCAAGCCGGCCATTAAGCATAGCGCGTCGACCCCGGCCGTGAGCGGGACCGCCTTCACCGCGGCCCCGTCGTCAGCGCCCGCCACGGCCTACCAGCTCGGCACGCAGCCTCCCGCCTACGGGCTGGGGGCCGCTGTCTCGTCCTCGGGGCCCGGCTCGTCCCCGGCAGCGTTCCCCGCGCCTCCGCCTGCCTACGGACAGCACTACTACCAGCACCCACACCCCGGCCACCCGCACGCTCCCCCGCCCTACGCAGCGCCGACGAGCACGACCACCACGACCACGACGGCTGCGACCGCGGGGCCGGCGACTTCTCCGCTGCCGATGCAGTCGACGACTGTGAGCGCGCAGCAGCAGCAGCAGCGACCTCGGCAAAATCCGGCGCGCGACGCGTTGCTGAGCAAGGTGGGGCAGCGCTACAGCGACCTGCGCAAGGTGGTCGAAGTCGAGGCTGAGAAGGTGCGCCAGGTGTTGCGTTGTGCGTCGCAGGTGTTCATTGACTCACCACACGTGTCACTGTTGCAGAAGCGGCTGATGGCCGAGTACAAAGAGGTGAAGGACATGATATCGCAAATCAAGCGATCCAATAGAAGGAAGGAAGGCGCGAAGGTCGACGTGGACGCGGCGACCAACCCGCGCAATCCGAAGGACCTCACGTACGCGCGTCACACCTGCCCATACACAACACACTCAACTCTCAACGACGTCACTCTGCAGAATCATGACGCTGAAGGCCGAGGATGCTGCGATGGAGGACGCCCTGTACAGCATGATGCGCGCCCTTACCGCGGAGACCATCGACGCTACGACCTACCTCAAGGTACTTTTGTTGTCTTTTTATCCGTTTTTTATTGTCAGAATGGTAGATTATGTATTTTGGCTACCGGCAACGCCTCGCGCACGTCCGGACGACCTCATTATTGACTCCCTCTCTCCCTCTCTCTGCTGGCGCCCATAACAGCACGTCAGGCAACTCTCGCGCGAGCAGTTCATGGTGCGGGCCAAGCTCGCCAAAGCGAGGCAGACCTGAGCCTGGCATGAGGAAGTGAAGCGCAGGCACGAGCTTCTATAGAGGTGAGTTAAAGAGGCCTCGCGTTGCTGGCGTGCAGCGTGTGCTGGACATTTTAAATATATATATATATATATATATAGATTACTACATCGTTAAAACAAAAGTAAACTCTTTATTCTAAATTTGTAAAATCGTCAAGAAATATCGCAAGTGCACTTTAAATTAATTCAGAAAAAACGAGGGAAAGATGCCGTCCACCACTCGAGCAAGCTACTGTTCAGGAACGATGGGTGGAGGCGAGATCATCCGGACGCGTCGTGCCGCTTCATAGCATCCAGAAAGGGCTTAGCGAGGAAGCGGACGAGGTAGAGACCGCGAGCACCGGCTGAGCCTACAAAACGCGAATCAGATGGAATGTGGGTGGCGTGTGATTATCGGCGTGATTGTGAGTGAGCGTGGGCATCGGAACGTACAACTGTCGCGGTTGTGGCGGTAGTGCCCACGACCTGGGTGACGGGCGTGGTCTCCTTGGTCACTGTCACGGTGTTTGAGTCCTGGGCGAAGGCGAAGGCCAAGAGGCCGAGGAACA
Source organism: Acanthamoeba sp. SK_2022b (assembly GCA_027943245.1). Lineage (NCBI taxonomy): Eukaryota > Discosea > Longamoebia > Acanthamoebidae > Acanthamoeba > Acanthamoeba sp. SK_2022b. The sequence continues at coordinate 127,725 of JANDJZ010000021.1, forward strand.
AGAGAGCGAGACACTGGTTCTTCATGGCTTGTTGAAGTGGGATCGTAGTCGGTGGGCGCTGGTGGTTGTTGTGAGTGTTTGTTGTACTGCTGGAACACCCAACTCGCCCTTTTAAATCGTCCGATCTCGTTAGTGTACCCTGCGAACCAGGCGAAACCCGAGCGACTCTCATACGAAGCCCTCACGGAGCGATTCGTGACCACCCTCACTCCACCCAGATTTAGCCCAACCACCTCCAGCCCTTTAAAACTTTTGTGCCGGGTCGGCGAAACCGATTGGTTGGCATAAAATAAAACATGTTTGGCAGAGATCTACATGTCCTCACTTTATTCGCCCCTCTTCTCGCGCAAATTGGCCTCGGCCTCGGCTATTGCGGCCTTGAGCGTGTCGGAGTCGAAACCCACGACTGTGCCGCAGTCCACACACACCCTAACCTCCATTCCATCGGCATAGGTGAAGCCGGGGAAGCCGGGCATGTAGCAACCTTCGTCCTCCTCTCCGTTGGGCAGCACGTAGCTGTTGCCATCGCACGACCGTGCGCACATGTAAAGCTGCTGCTTGCTGCCACATTGGACGCAAGGCGGCCGCGCCTCGGCCTTCTGTCGCTTGCGTTGGGCGTCGCGCGCCTGGGCGGCCTCCTTCTCGGCCTTCCGCTTCTCCGCGGTCATTGGACCACGGCGGCAGGCGTTACACTGTCCATCGTCCCCGCTCGAATAGTTGTCACAGCCCTCCTGCTTGCACACGGCCGGCTTATCCATCGTGAAAAGTTAGGCTCAAGAACCGTGGGCTTGCAAGATTGCCGGGCACACATTGACGTCAGCAGCCTTCTCCCTTAAGGTTCTGCCACCTCACCATGCGCTACGCGGAAATCGACAGACAGCAACAGATCTGAGGGCGCAGCAGAGGCTCCATCGAAAAGAAAGGAAACAAAGATGCAAGGCGATCCACTGGCACGTCCCCCTCTGCAACGAGAGTTGGAGGGCTTTGCCGGCATTGAAGATTTAACAATTAGATTCAATATAGATTGTGCGTCTGGTGTCCAAGGATGGGACAGAGAGGTATGAGATGCAACCCACCGAGACCGTGCACGATCTAAAGAAAAAAGTATGAGGCTACACGCATCACGCATCTTTGAAGACCTTCACGCCTCGATTTGCTTTCGCATAACGCCTCTTCACTGGCAGGTCTGTCCCACTAACTCTTTCTCTGCTTATCTATGCTTACAGGTACAGAACAAGACGCTGATACCGGTGGCCGCACAGACGCTTACCCTGGACCGGGCTGGCAAGGAAGTGCTCTCTGGCGACGCCAGCACGCTCTCGTCTCTGGGCATCCGCCACGGCCAGATGCTGTTCCTCTCCTACACGGGCGAGCGGCCCATCAACAACGACGAAGATCCCAAGTAAGTGGCGCCAGGGCTTCACACACCTTTCCTTGTGCAGCGCCTCGTAGAGGCGGGGTGGTCCCGGCTGGAGACTGAACAACAACGACGACACGACACGACAGGAAGCTGAGGAACATCAAGAAGAAGTGGGATCTCAAATCGCTCATGGAGCACCTGGACAGCCAGGGACTGGTCTTCAAGGCTCAGGTAGCACGCCTGTCCCAATCGATCTCCTCCTTCTCGATAAGCTTGTCTGAGGCCCACCTGCCGTGGTATCCCCAATGGCCATGGACTGACACTCGCCCGTTGTTCGCATCCTCCACGCGAGCACAGGAGACGACGCACTGCAAAACGGCGTCGCTTGACTTTGCCTCGTGCAACAAATTCCAGCAGTATCCGGCAGAGTTTGCTTTCCACAAGCGGCGGGAGGGCTTCATCTACGGCAGGTACCTGGAGGATGGCAACGTCACCGGTAGCGACCCAGCCCCCCATCACCTTTCCGCTTGTCCGCAGGCTTTCTCGCTCGCTCGCTCACGCAATGGCGCGCGCCTTCTCGCTAGGGGAGTACATCTACGAACCGCCACAAGAGCACAGCCCATCGGCCGCCGTTCTGCTGGACGACCCGGCCGAGGCCAAGTTGGTGGAGATCATCGCCAACGCCTTGGGCTTGCAGAAGGTGCCACCTCTCGACCAGGCTGCCTCTCTCTCATCTCATCTCATCTCATCCTTCGGCTCTTCCCATTTGTCTCATCTCCTCGTCTCTGGAAAGGTGGGCTGGATCTTCACGGTGCCTGCCAGCGATGAGCGAGAACACATCATGTCCTCGTTCGAGGTGGTCCGCGCCGCACAGCAACACGCCGAGGCCATCAAGCAGTACGGCGACGCCGGCAAATCGTTTATCGCCGTCAAGGTCTCGAGTACGTAAATATGCGGGAGCTGGTGGGTGATGGGTAATAGGGGGGAGGGCTCCATTCGTCAGCGGTTTCTGACGGGCGCATGGCATCGCGCAGCCGACGAGGAGGGCCAGGTCCACTTCGAGCCGTTCCAGGTGACCGACCAGGCCGTGAAGCTGGTCCAGAACGATCTCATCAAACCGCCCAAGGACCCCAAGGTCGTGGTGGCCAAAGAGGACGTCGCGATGGCCAGGCAGGGCGCCGGCCGCAAGGACTCGCCCGAGCTCGACCCCGACGTGCTCATCAAGCCCGTACGACTGTGCTTCCGCTCCTCCCTCTTTCGTGTTGCGTGGCGTTGCGTGGCGCGCGTGCCCCAAGGGGGCAGCAACAGCACTAACACGACCGCCGCGCAGATCGCTGTGGTCAATCATGAGGGCGCGCTGGGGTGCAACTTCGAGATCGAGAACCGGCCTGAGCACCCGCAGAACATGGCGGCCCTCAAGCGGCACCTGCTCCAGTTCAAGGGCAAGCCCTTCCTCCTGGCCGTCGCCGACTTCCACTTCATACGCTACCTGGGCAAGGAGTTCCTCTCTCCAGAAACCGACATACCCGCCCTCTGCGAGGCGGTCAAGTACGCCCCCTACCCCCCTTTGTCGACAAATATTTTCGTCGCAACATTTTATGGACCCAATCACGCCACGTTTTTTATCTGCCAAAACTCCGTTCAGTTTGACCGTGAGATTTCGGCAACTGCATCTCAGCGGAGATTGTTTTCTATCGATTTCCCTCTCCTCCCTCACGTGGTGCATGTGACGAACTGGTGGACCTTTTCTCCTTGCCGTTCGTCTTCTTCTTCCATTGGGATTCACTGGGGCGTGGCGGCTTGGGTGTGGGTCGTGCAGGTCGGGTGACGGTGATGCGCTCGAGGGCTTCAAGCTGCTCATTGACTCCATCGCCGGCGTGGTTTGAGGCCTCGCCGAGTCGCGTGGCAGACGTTGCAGCAACAACGATACAATAAAATCACAATCTTCCGATATATATCTCGGGATTGCTGTTGCCACCACTGCCTAAACGATAACTGTGCGCTGGGGGTGAGGAATGTTGTAGTTTTACTATTTTTGAGCTGTTTGCGTGTATCAAAACAAACGGTTGTATATGTACATCACGAGCGTTGCTCTCTCTGTAAATAAATAAATAAATAAAATAGAGATAAGAAGTAGTTGGTCGCTAAAATAGACATCTCCGCCTCTGCGCAGAATACTGGGGCATCTTCGCGTTCGCTCGCGATAGTGGGTGTGCTGGGAACGGGGGTACTGCTGCGCTAGTAGTACAGGGAAGTGGCCGGAGAGGAGACCGCTGGCGACGACGAAGAAGCCGAGCTGGGAGAGGCCACGCCGCGCTGCTCGCTCCACTCGATGAACTGGGCCAGGAAGTTCTCCACCTGGTCCTCCTCGACACCAAAGGCGCCTTGGCCCAGGGAGTTGGGCGCCAGACCGACGAGCTCGTCGCCGGGGAGCGACTGTTGGCTTACGGCCGCGCTGACGTAGTTGCCGTGCTGCTGCTGGTGGTGGGCCGGTGGAAGCGGAGCGCAGAACTCAGCGGGAGAGACTGGCGTCACATGACAGTCGGGGCAACTGCAGCTGCGCTGGGCCTGGTGGTGGTGGTGCTGCTGCTGCGGCGCGTGGTAACCGTGCTGCGGCTGGTGGGACCGCTGCTGTTGCTGGACGGTAGCGGGGGACTGGCTGCGCTGCAGGACGTGCTGGGGCGGGGCGGGCACGGCAAAGACCGGGGCCGAGGGCGCCGCCGCTTCGGGCGAGGGCTGCTGTTCAGGGACGCCCGGCTCGAGGAGGAGGGCGGGGTTGAAGGCGGCCGCGGAAGCATCGTTCTCGTCGGGGAAGGCCTGAAGGAAGGCCGAGCTGACAAAGTCCTCGAAGTCGGGCAAGTCGGTCACCGTCTGCTGCTGCTGCTGGGCCTGGGCCGGCAAGTGCATCTGCTGAGGATGATTTTGCATCTGCATCTGCTGAGAGTAGTGGTTGGGAAGAGGCTGCGGCTGTTGGAAGGCATGGGCCATCTGCGGCTGCTGAGGCGAGTGCTCGTCAACAGAGAAGGAGGCCAGAGGGGCGGGCTCGAGGAAGACCGGGCCCTCCATGCTGAAGGAAGACGTGGGGCTGATGTCGGCCCCAAAGCCCGTGGCGTCAAAGTCGCAGCTGGCGCGGCCCGGGTGGCCGAAGCTGCCGTGGTGCTGGTAGCCAGCGAAGCTGCCATGGTGGCTGTAGTGGGCGCCCAGGCCGAGACCGGGACCCATGGCCGACATGTCGAGGCTCGCGCGCATGGCATCGAACGCGGCGGTGTTGGCGCGGAGGGCTCCGAAGTCGACGCTACGGCTGCGCATGTGATGGGCGGCCGACAGGTCGACGCTGCCGCGCATGGCGTCGTATTCGTTGCTGGTCATGCGCATGGCCGAGAGGTCGACGCTGCCGCGGGTCATGTTGGTCATATCGATGGAGCCCGTGGGCGTGCTGGTCACCGACTCCATGGAACCCGAGCTCGACGACGAAGACGAGCCAGCCGAGAGGTCATCCTCGCTGCGCTTCCTCCTCTTGCTGTTGCTCGACGACGAAGACGAACGCTTGCTCTTGCGGTCGTTCCTCTTACGCTTGCGCTTCTCCTTCTCGCGGGCGGCGAGCGTGTGTAGGTAGGCCTGGAGCGAACGACGGTCGTTCTCGGCTCCGCCGCGCAGCACGTCGGCGAGGGTCACCTGCGGCTTCTCCTGCGGCGGGCACGAGATGGGCGACACGTGGTGGGACGACGAGGTGGTAGTAGTGGCTTGCATTCTGGGTCGCTCCTCGTAGAAGATGGGGCTGTGCGTTGATTACTTTCGCTGCTCTTGGACAACTGGCACCGTGGGCGTTGAAGAGAGCGAAGGTAGACGACAATTGTATACCTAACAATTCAGCTCGACCTCTCCTTTTCCAGCTGCTCTAACCACTGCAGGAAGGGAAGAAGAATGGACCGCGCAACGACAACAACGGGCGAGGGAGGAGAGAGGGAAGGCTGAGGGTGGAGGTGTCCGCTTGGAAGAAGAGAGACGAGTGGTAATGGGGGTGAGGCCGGGGTTGGGTTAAATAGTCGATGAGGGACGGGAATTTTCAAGGACCGGCACTCACGCAGGCGAGACAAGCACTACGGCCGCGGCACACGCACCGGAGCACGTGAGGCCGTGTGACAGTGCATCTCGACCGTCGCTGATCGACGTGATTGTGACCTGGGAGCGCCGGGCCACTCAAGCGGATTTGGCCTTTTGTGGCCCTATGCGTGGTGAACGGCCCAAGCTCTCTCTTTGGCCCAGTGGTGCGCTTGCGTAGGGGTTGCGTAAGGTTGGCGTAAGTCTGTTTGGATCTCGCCGTTCTGAGGTCGCACCGTGGCTCTGGTGTCTGGCCTTATCGCATCCGCGCGCCTACTCGCTTCTGCGGATGTAGCCCTGCAAGGGAAAGAGGCGGAAAGCGTGCGCCACTTAATGGTGGGGAGATTCAGCCAGCTTCTTTGAATTTGACTTAATCAAAGCCAGCACTCCGGGTGTTCACCATCACGAGCCAACCAAGAAGCGATAGGATTTGACTGCCCAATCCGGAAAGCTCCCCAAACTAAGTTCGATGTGCTATTGGCCACCCAGATAATTTTTGCGGCCTTTCTTCGTTTTCGCCGCGACCGGGTCAACGAGCACAGGCCTTGTTGATTGGTGTACTCGTTACCCAAGCATACGAACTCTGACTGGCGCCAACACGTGCCCATTAATGTATTGGTTTTGTCGCACGAGCGCAAACACGCAACAGTCGCTGATTAGCGTTCTCGGCATTGGTTGCATTGTTTGCACGAATGGCATGGTTTCGTTATTGTCTGACGCGCATGCTTTGCATTTGTCGCATATTTTACGGTTTTTTGGTTGATTTCTCAGCCCTTCTTCACTAATGCATTCTTCTCTGAAATGGATTTTCCTCATTTTCCGAAGGGGCGGACAGCAAAACTGCAACCCTGTGTTCGATCTTGCTCGTTTTTTAACCCCAGCAAACTAGCCTGCACAGGCAGCTAGCAGAGTTACGCGACCACCCCACAAGCAACCGACGTTCCTTCTTCCCAGCAAACACGGGTAGCCAGAGGGCAAGCAATAACACTCCCGGAAAGAGAAGTCATAACAACAACAAGATGAACCAACGAGCAGCGCACGAAGGACGGAGGGACAAGGATAGCGGACAGCTGAAGAAGAAGGCTCGTCTGCGCACGTCACAGGAGGTGTACAACCGTATCATGTGGGATACGGCCCGGTACGATCCGTCGACCTTCGTCATCGGCTACCTGGACCGATTCGACGGCATAATGGAGATCGCCCTCGATGAGTTCGTGCCCATCGACAAGGGCGGTGATATTGCCTATCATCGCGTCTACTACTTCCGCCAGGGCGACGTCGTCGTCTGGGACCGCAACAACCGCATTGACAATGTCTTTGGCTCGGGCGACACTGCCGCCGCCGCAGCTGCTGCCGCCACCACTACCACAACCACCACTGCCTCAGACGACGGCAGCGCCTCCTCCGCAAGCGAAGAGGAAGCAGTAGAGGAGCAACCGACCGCCACCACCCAGCAGTCGACCACCGAACCCGCTGCGACAACAGAGTCCATGCCCAAGATGCGTTCGTGTGGCATCCTCTTGTTCGCCGACGTGCCAGCCGGCTCGGGCTCGCGACACTTTCTGCTGATGAAGCACGGCCGACGATACGATCTCCCCAAGGGCCACATCGAAGCGTACGTGCCTGCCTGCTTGTTGTTGTTCTTGTGTTGTCTCCTTTCTGCGGTGTCGATGGTGAAGCGTGGTGACTACGCTCGATCTTAGCGGCAGCTGCTCACATGCTGCTGCTCTCGTGAACAGAGGCGAGACAGACATCGAGTGCGCGCTGCGGGAGGTCAGAGAGGAGACCGGCATCAAGAGCGAGGCGTTCAAGGTCGACCCTCGCTTCTCCTACTCGGAGACCTACTTCCCCGTGTACAAGCGATTGGGCGGCAAGACCGTGGAGAAGACCCTCCGCATCTTCATCGCACACATCAACGACACCGCCGTGCGAGACCCCGCCACTGGTACCCACCGCCAACCTCCCCGCCTTTGGCTGGCTTTCGCCTTAGCAGGTCTGGCGCCTCACCCTCACACGGCGTGTCGCGTTAATCCAGGATTCCCCGTGTTGCGTCGCACGGAGCACGGAGCGCACGAATGGATCAAGTGGAACCCACCCCACCACGTCCAGAAGAACACGATCGACCCGCTGCTCAAGGCCGCCAACGAGCACTTCAAGAAGGTCAAGGAGGAGGAGCGCGAGAAGGCCGCGCGGCGGGAGGAGGAGGGCGTAGAGGAGGACGGGGAAGGGGAGGAAGAGGAGTGTGACGACGATGACGGTGAGGCGGGCGACGTCGAGCTGCGAGTCGGCGAAGTCGCCGAGGCCGGCACGGTCGAGCGAACGGAGGAGAAGGAGCGGCTGGAGAAGGAGCGGGCGGAGAAGGCCGAGAGGGAGCGCGTGGAGCGCGAGCAGAAGGTGCGGCGACGGACCGACTACAACTCGCGCAAGACGCGACGGCAGCGCAACGCGATGGTGTCGGGCGGCGGCTACGCCCTGCTCGACAAGGTGCGCGACGAGACGGGTCGCGGCCAGGTGGGCATCTACGAGGACGACATCACCTTTGACGAGAGCGCCCTCAACGCCCAGGCCAAGCTCATCCTCAAGCGCAACGACAGGGCCAACAGGCGACTGGACGAGGCCGTGCACAACTACACCGGCGACGACGATAGCGACGACGACGAGATCAGCGACGACGAGGTGGCCCAGTACGTGGTCTCGCGATCGCCCAAGGGCAAGCTGGGCGAGTTCCTCGACCTGGCGCCCTCCGCTGGCAACGACGTCGAGGCTGCGCTCGCCCTCTCCGCCGCGGCTACGACTACCACGGTGCCGCGTGGCGAGGAGGAGCAGGAGTGGTCCTGCGGGGCCTGCACCTTCGTCAACAAGGCCACCTTCCTGTGCTGCGAAGTCTGTGCCGCGCAGCGAAGCTGAAGGCCTTCCGCGCAGATCGCTGCATGTGTGTAGAAGCTGCTCAATAGACATGTCGCCACCTTCGCCACCCGATCGCTGTTTTCTTTTTCGTTTTCTTTTTTTCTGTTGATACGACCGTTGGGCTGCCGCAGCTCGGCAAGCAGCAGACACGCAGGATGGACCCCGCTTGGAGTGGGCGCAGCGGCGCGCTGGAAGAAGAGCAGGCACTGGGCGATTGGACAGAGGATGAGAAGCTTCGATTAATCTGCGAGATGCTGTCGAGCATGAGCGAGCAGCAACAGCAGGAAGCTGCAGAAATCACTCAGCTCGGTGATGTTGTGGCCAAGATGGAGCGACTTGTTCCATCAAGCACAAAAAGCGTGCTGGACAATCACGATCATACAGGTATTGATTTGGCTTCGTATTTTTGTTTTAGTATACTATCCTATTTATTAATACAACCAGATCGAAAAACAAATAATAAACAAGCAAATAAATAAATAAATAATTCGTAAATTGACCCTTCTTGTGTACAGACAGCCGAGACGCCCTGGCAGAAAAGGAGGGCTCTGCTCCTGTCGTGGACGGGCCGGCGACAGCTCCATCGCAGCCGCCCAAGAAGTTCGGCTTCGACGCAGCCTTCGCTCAGAGCAGGAAGAAGCGCGAGCGACGACAGCGCCTGCGGGCGAACCGCCACGCCCTGCGCGCTGCCGGCGGCGAGGACGACGTGGACAGCGACGACGTGGCCGGCGGCGAGAACGCGGCCCTGCGCGAGGCCGGGAAGGAGGTGCAGCCTGACCCGGCTAGCGCGAAGCGAGGCGACGAGGACGGCGCGAGCGCTGTCGTCGCGGAGAGAAGCGTGACCCCGCCGTTGCCGTTGCCGTCGAGCCCGACCCGCAGCCACGGCGACCCCGCCAGCGCAGCGGATCGCAACGAGACGACGCCCGTGGCGCGAAGCGAACACGCGGTCCGCGACCAGCAGCACCAGCATCTGATCACCCGGCTCGAGGCCCAGCTCACCTGGGGCAAGGAGCGCGGCGTCATCGGCGCCCCGAGCGGGGTGGTCGGCGACGTGTCGCCCACCGCCGTCACCTCTCCCTCGTCCTCCCCGGCCTCGCATTCGGCGGCCAACACCGCCACGTGGCCGGAGCCCGCCGCCGCGAGTGGGCCCAGCCAAGCGGCGGCCGGTGCTCCCGCGGTCAGCGCGGTGGACGCCGAGCGATTGCTGGGCATCGAGAGCGCCATCAGGGAGTTGAACGCGCGACTGGTCGCCCAAGTCGAACGGGAGGTGCAGGCATCGCCATCGTCGCCACTACCGCCATCGCCATCGCCATCGAACGAAGAGATAGAGCGCAAGCTGGCCAAGGTTTGCACGCTCTCACCGAGTCGCGCACGCTTGGCGTTATAGGGCAGCTCCTTACCAAATGGCGTGGCCAGGTGGAGGCGCAGTCCGATGCTGTGCTCGAGCTGCTGCGTAGACAGGCCGATGCCGCCAATGCAGAGGCGGTGGAGGCCGCTCGTCCGATGAAAGGCCGCGCGCTGGAACAGGAAGATCGAGCCAGCTTTCGAACAGCAGAGGCTGCAGCGGAGGCGAAGAAGAAGCAGAAGGATCGGGCCAAGAAGCAGGACGCCTATCTGGAAGAGCTCCACGAACTGCGAAGGGACGTCCTGGCCATCAAGGTACAATACCGCCGCCATCGCCTGCCTTTGCTGTGCCGTGCTTCACGCCTATGTTGCTGAGCGAGTCCCTCCGACTCCCGCAGGAGAGGCTGCGATCAAGACTGGCCCAGCGCTACTACGCGCACGACTCTCGTGACGCGCCGGCCGTTGGCGGCCATGCTCATTTCTACGTCATGGCCGCCGTGCTCGCCGTCCTGCTCGTCCTCTGTCGTGTGGTGTTGTGGGGTGCCCACTGAATGACGCGTGGAGCCGTTGTGTAGCACATCCACGCACACCTTCATCTTATCCGGGCTCTACCTTTCTCTGCCTGGGGCAGAGGACCGTCTCGGTGAAGAGCAGGCAAGAAAGAAAGAAGAAAAAGGGCAGACAAGCTGCGCAGTTGATTTTAAACAAAAACAAAAAAAAGACAGAAAGACAAGAGAGATGCATAGAAAGGGAGGAAAGGGAAAGCCAGCCAGCAGCAGGTACCCGTGTTGTTGCGCATTGCCCAGATACACCCTTTCGCGATTGCAGTGGAAAAGATTTGGCACAATCTTCTAATCAAATCAAATGAATTCAATTCTTCTGCAGCAAAGCGGCCACGCTGGTTGCCACGGAAGGCGAGTATCGTGGCTTCATGCGCGTGACTGCGGGCGATGACCTCGGGGTACCTATATATCCCTCCCGCTGAGCGCCGTCTGCAGATCGCGCATTCTGCCCACCACACGATAAACTCTAACCGCTGCTCTTCTTGTCTGCCGCCACATCCTGTGTGCACACAGCAACTCGGAACCAGCGAGTTCCAGCTGGCGTTCAAGAAGCTCAGCAAGCGGGACTCAGTGACAAAGCTCAAGGGCCTCCAGGAGCTCAAGACCCTCTTCGAGGACATCGCGGGCAAGGGCGAGGACGTCGACGCCGTCATCCAGGCGTGGGTCTACTCCTTCCTCCGGCTGGCCTCGGACGACGATCCCAAAGTGCGCGTGGCCCTCTGCAACACCTTTGCCGGGCTCGTGCAGGCCGTCAAGAAGAAGCTCGCCGCTCAGCTCAAGCGCATCATGGTTCGTCCGGAGCCCGTCTTTACTCCACGTTGCTGCAACTTGGAGTGCATAGATGGGCTTACGATCTCTTTCTCCCTCCTAATTAGGGAACGTGGCTGTGTCTTCAGTTCGATCAATCCAATGAGGTCGCCAATGCCGCCAAGAAGGCGTTCCAGGTCGGGTCCCTACCCTCATCGCGATCCTCTCTTGTGCGTGTGACCGCGAGCTCACGGCGCGCGGGTCGTTGGTTCTATCTCTGCGCGTTCGTCGTGCAGGTGGCCTTCCCCGCGAAGAAGCACAGCGAGGCCCTTCTCTTTTGCAAGGCAGAAGTTCTGGACCACTTCGAGGCCAACTTCGCGCATACGCCCCAAACGCTGGGTAAATATTTTTATTATTGTTATTAATACATAACAATCTTTATTATGTGTTATCTTTTATTTTTGTGCTGTGTGATCTCACGCGCGTGTTGCCTTCAACGTTGAATGAACAGCCAACGAGAACTCCAAAGAGAAGGCCGAAGACCGATACTCCAACCTCATATTCTCCTCTATCCTTGCTTTCCGCTACTTCCAAGGTACCTTGCCCCACCCCAACCACCGAAGTCACGCGTCTGAGCGATCGACTTTCGACCGCACGTTTCAATCGGTGTATCAGTGCTGATACACGACTCCCTCCTCCATACAGAGACGATCCCAGAGGCGGAGAACCACGCACTGGCCGAGAGTCGCTACAACGAACTGCTGGGCAAGAAGTTTTGGAACTTTTTGAAGGACAAGAAGCACCTCCTCATTCGGCGAGCCGCCTACCAGCTGCTCGCCACGGTCAGCCACAAGGCGCGACGTACGGCTCTTACTCCTCTCCCCTCTTTCTCCCCATTTCCATGCGTCGACTGTTCTCGATCGAGGCCTGACCCTGTTCCCCCCCCCCCCAATGCACAGCCTACGTGGAGGCCAACATCGCGTGGCTCACCCCAATCGTGGTCGGCCTGCTCAACGATACGGAGAGCAGCAATCAGGCACACATGTGGGAGGCGCTGCTGACCTTTTTCAAATGTACGCTGCCCACGCGGTCGATGGACTCGTGTTCGCGCACTCACCATGTCTCTCCCCCCCTCGGCGACTCGTGTCACAGACTACCCCGACGCCTGGAATCACATCAACGCGCGAAAGCAGGTGCTGGGCCCGCTCTGGGTCATCCTTCGAAATGGCACCAGCGGCTCGGCGGCCGTCACCTACCCCTCCCTCCTGCCTCTGATCAGGTGCGCTCTCCTTGCTGGCATGCTGGTCTCGCTCTCTGTCGTCACGTCATCGGTTGTTGGGCGGGCCGTTTGGTCTCGACTTCGTGGCTGATATCTCCACCGCGGCCCTCAACGGCGCAGCTTGATTCCGAAGGAGGTGGTCGGCGAGGGAACGGGTTTCCACAAGGAGTTCTTCGCCAACCTGTGGAAGGGGCTCGCCAGCGAAAACTTCTCCGATTCCTCCGCCACGCGACTCATCGCGGCCTACATGGAGTGTCTGCTCTACTTTATCTCTCTCGACCTGTACGCGTCCCAACTTCTTGTGTGTGTGTGTGTGTGTGTGTGTGTGTGTGTGTGTGTGTGTGTGTGTGTGTTCGTGCTCACGTTGTTGTTGTTGTTGACCAACGGGGGCATGTTGGTTCTGCAGCCGAAGCGAGGACAGGGACGAGAGCGAGACGGGCGTTGCGCAGTACCTGGTCGCCAATCAACTCTTTGACGCCACACACTACTACCTCACCAACGATAAGGTAAATCGTGCCTGCCAATTTCCTTTCTTGGCGTTTGAAAGGCGCGTGGCTGTCTCTTGTGGAGCCGTCAGCTGACTGTAGAACGGCGGTGTGTGTGTGCGTGCGTAGCCCCCTTCCGCGCTTGTCAAGTCGATCAGCGGTCTCGTGGGCAAGCTTGTGGCGAAGAACGCCCAAGGTTCGTAGCACCGCGCTTGCTCGTCGTGGCCATGGCGTGAGGGTGTCGCTCACCCCGCATGTCGCGCACGATCAGACGTGGTGAAGACCTACTTTGCCAAGCTCGGTGATGATGCCAAGTCGGTGTTCAGCGAGAACAAGGACAACCTGGCGCTGGCTACCTACTGCAGCCGATTCTCCGAACTGGTGTCCTCGCTGGCCGCCCTCTTCACCTCTTCGGTAAGCACATGCTCTACCGATGCACACATCACACACATCACACATCACACATCACACACCACACACACACACACACACACACACACACACACACACACACACACACACACACACACAATCTAACGCGCAGGCCACGCGACAGGACAACACGTCGGTGTCGGCGCTCGAGCAGGTGCTGCGAGAGGTGGTCGCGACGGCGCTCCCGCGAGCCAAGGAGGACGCAACCGAGACCGCCTGGGTGCGCATGCTGACCGAGCTCGCCGCCGCGTTTCCCGCTCTCGTGTTCGGCCCCGCTGGCCCCGAATCGGAGGCTTTCTTCGCCGACGCGCTCCTTCCCTGGGTCACCTCGTGGGTGTCGTCCGAGGCGCGCGATGCCGCGTTCACGCCCGTTCTCTTCGAGCTCGTCCACCACTACCTCGGATACGTCGCTGCCGCTGGCGACCGCGAGACCCAGCTGCGCGGACAGTGGGAGTCGCTCGTGCGCGAGGTGATCGCCACGGGCAAGCCCCATCTGCTCCTGCTCCTCCTGCAGAAGGTGTGCCGCGACGCGGACAACGAGCGGTGGGCCAGCGCGCAGCAGCTGGACGATCACGCCACGTGCCTCTTCAACGCCCTCCAGGCCGGCGCCGCGGTTGACAGCGAGCGGGCCCTCCTCCGCTTCCTCATCGCTGGAAAGGACAGCCAGGTACGCCACAGCTCTTTTTCTTGTCACGTGTATTTATATTTAAATATTTTTATTTTTGTTATCTTTTTTTCTATATAATTTTAAAAGAAAAAGAAAAAAAATGCAGAATGTATTCATTGACTCTTTGTGTATGCACGTGTAGGCATCGCCGCTTCTTTCGGGGTCTTGCCTGTCGCAGATCGTTGATTCGGTGTGTGCCAGCCTGAACGGCTTCCTCAGCGGCCACTCGCTTGCGGCCGGCGCCGCGCTGGAGGCGAGCGAGGCCGACGAGCAGCAGCTGGCGTCGCTCAGGGACACCCTGGCCCTCGTCCGCTCGCTGGCGTCCTCGCGTCTCCCCGCCGGCCTCCAGCCCGCGCGCGCGTCGCTGCTCGGCAATGCCGTCTTCCGGCTCCACCTGCTCGTCCACCTCTCGCAGCCCCAGCCCCCCGCCTATGCCGACATCAACGCGACCGCGCTGGCCTCCCTCTCCGCGTTCGCCGCGTCGCGACTTGGTGAGGAGGCCCCCGACACCGCCGCCGCGTTCCGCGCGGCCCTCGTTTCTTCGCTCCACGAGGCCGTCCTCCACGCACCGCCCACCTCGATCGCTGGTACGACACACGCTGCCTCTGGCCGGCCTTGGCGCTCGCGTGATACTGACGTGCGCGAACGCAACCTGTCGCTATGCAGCCGCGAGCGATGTCGCTGTGCAGATCCTCAAGTGGACCTCCCCGTCGAGCAGCGCCCCCGAGGTCAAGCCCGCGGCCGGGCTGGTCTTTGCCCGCGCCGAGTGGGCAAAGGCTCGCGACGCCGTGCCCTCGGCCATCGACGGCCGGGACACCTCGTCGCTCTTCCTCCGGCTCACCGGCGCCGTCACCGGCAAGGCCGAGCAGACCAACGACGACGCCGCCGCCGCGGCTGCCGAGTCCTACGCGCGCATGGCCCTCTTCGCCACGGAGCTCCTCCAGCGGGTGTCCGCCCCGGTGCTGCTGGCGCCGGGCGGTGACGATGCCGCCGCCGATCCGCACTGGCTCGTCTCGGCCCTCCTCCAGTCCTACTCGCTCTCTGGCGTTTCGCTCTTCTCCGTCGACGAGAGCGAAGAGCTCGGCCCGGTCATCCCCGAGTACCTGCTCTCGGGCTCTGCCAGCTCGGCGGCCGAACACGACGACGACGAGGAGGAGAAGCTCAGGTAGGCCCACCTCTTGCGCCAGGCGAGATCATCGGAGAGAGGCCAAGCGTGTGTCTGTGTCTAACTGGCCCGCCGCTGTGTGCTGCAGCAATGACGCGTGGGGCCTGCTGGCGAGGCAGGCGCCTCGTGGCGTGGCCCTGTTGGCCAGGTTCATCGCCGACCGCGCCAGGTCGGAGGGCGCCGAGCCGAACGCGTTCGCGCGGGACCTGCTGCGCCACCTCGTGGACGAGGCACAGCAGCGGGGCGGCCTCAGCGCCCTGTCCCTGGCCTTTGCGCTGCGCCTCCTCGCCTCGCGCGCTGGCCTCTCTCCCGACGCCCTCGCGAGCGTCATCGTGCCCGCGCTTCCTCTCTCCTTCGATTCCAGCGGTAAGTGACAAGCCTTTCTTTTCTATTTTCTATTTTCTATTTTCTATTTTCTATTTTGGCTTTTCTATTTTCTATTTCTATTTTCTATTTTCTATTTTCTATTTTCTATTTTCTATTTTCTATTCTCTTTTCTCTTATGATGGGCCACGCTGACGCGTTGGCTCTCGTAGACGAGTGTTTCTACGGACGGCTTGCCGCGGTGGAGGCCAGCGTTCCCGTCATCGCCGGCGCGACGTCAGACGAGCTGATCCAGGCGCGCGAGGTCGCCGCGGCCACCCTTGCCTCGCTCAAGGAGGCCCACACCGCCAGCGAGGAGGACGCGCGCCGCGTTCTCTTCTCCGTGGCCGCTCTTGCCGCCTTCCATTGGCCCCAAGCGGCTCCGCAGTCCGCCGAGGTACCTGCTCCCCACCACCCACAGCCACCAGTCTCCGCCACGCAGGCCACGCATTGTGTTGGTAACCGCCGTCGGGTCGTGCGTCGTGCAGCTGGCCGCACACTTGTCCACGCTGGCCGGGATCTTCCCCAAGGGTCGCTGGCCCAACGCTGCCGCCCTCCCCGCCGCGCTGTCGCGCGGCCTGCGCACGGCCGCCCTTCGCCTGTCGTTCGCCGCCGTGGCCAAGAGCGGAGCCGCCCTCGACCGAGCGTCGTGGGACTTCGTGCTCAACCTCGTGAAAAGGTGCGCACGCGCTTGCTCACTCCGCGCTCTCCCTGCTTCCGTGAGCGGCGGCGACAGCTGACACGGGGCTTGCTGTGGCCTGCGATGGCGATCGCCAGCGGGTTGGTGGACACCAAGGCCAAGGCCAAGGGGTCGTCGATACCCGACGTGGCCGACGCCACCGAGGCGCTGCGCCTGCTGTGGGCGGTGATGCGCGCGTTCCAGGCCCTGTCGGCCGACGAGCGGAGCCTACCCGTCCCCGAGGAGAAGTACCACAGCTTCCTGTCGAAGCTGCTCCCGCAGGTCTTTGAGGTCTTCCTGGCCGGTAAGCCTCATCGACGCACACAACAACAACGACAGCCCCCCCCCCGCACACACACACACACACACGACTCACGATACGCATGCAGTGGGCCAGAGGCTTTCGAAGATGATGGAACGTGACAACCCGCTCTCCGTGCTGCTGGAGAAGGTGGTGCGCAGCATGCCCTCCTCGCTGCTGTGCAAGCACATCAGCGGGCGCGAGAGCGACGACTCGGTCCACGCGCTCCTGTCCTGTCCCGACTGGCGCCTCCAGAAGACCGCCTACCGCCTCCTCCTCCACAAGCTCATGGCCGTCGCCGCCGTGCCCGATGACGGTAACCACCACCACCACCACTCCCCTCCCCCCCGCCCTGTGAGAGCAGGGAGCTGACAGCGGGGGGGGGGGCTGGAAACCAGACGAAGGCAAGGACAAGGAGGCGGAGTCGGCCGAGGAGGAGAGGGAGGTGAAGGCGCCGCTGCCGCCGGCCCTGCAGGAGCAGATCGAGCGGCCCTCGGAGGACTTCCACGGCCTGCTGGGCTACCTGCTGGGCTGGTCGCTCGTGCTCGACCACTGCGCCCTGCGCTCGCCCGAGTTCCGCGCGAGGCTGGGCAGCTACCTGCGGCGCTCGTCCTTCTCGCTGCAGATGTTCATGCGCGTCCTCTGCCAGCACCTCGACCTCCAGCACCCCCACACGCCCTCCTCTCTCCCGCTCCCCCAGTCCTTCAAGATCGCCGGTAGGTCGCGTGTGCTCGTGTGTGTGTGTTTCGTGTGTGTGTGTGTGTGTGTGTGTGTGTGTGTGTGTGTGTGTGTGTGTGTGTCACGGAGCTGAGTTTGGCGGGCGATTGCAGACATGGTGTCGACGAGCGATGAGTGGATCGGCGCCTACGCCGCCCACCTCTACCTGCGCCTGCTGCAGGCCTTCCCCGCTCTCGTCCGCCTGTGGTGGACCGACGACTGCGACCGGCAAACGGCCGCCCTCATGGAGAAGTGCGTCGCCGCTCCTCCGCTGGCCCGCCCGTACAGCTCTGCTGACCTCTCCCTTTCTCTCTCTCTCTCTCTCGCTCCCTGTGTGTGTGTTGTGTGTTGTGTGTTGTGTGGCCACGATCGCGATAGGTACACGATGACGCAGATGAGCCCGATCCTGATCGAGAACGAGTTGGCCGCGATCGCCAACTACAAGTCCGAGGCGGGCAACTTCCAGGTGAAGGCCAGCAAGGTGACGCGGGAGGTCACCGCCACCTACGAGAAGGACGAGATGTCCCTTGCCGGTAACCTCATCCTCGACCCCCGCCACACGATACAACGTCGTTGGGAGCTCACGATCTCTCTCTCTCTCTCTCTCTCCTCTTCTTGTGTGTGTTGCGATAGTCGTAATGCGCCTGGCGCCGTCTTACCCGCTGCGGTCGGTGGAGCTCGAGTCCAAGAGCAGACTCGGCGTGAGCGAGGCGCAGTGGCGCAAGTGGATGCTCTCGATGACCACCCTGTTCCTTACTCACGTACAACGACCTACCTCTCCGCCCCGGCCATCCGTGGCCATGCCGCAGCCAACCGTTTCCTCGACTGTGGAGAGGAGTGGAGTGAAGGCTCACATCGTGGAACGTGTGTGTGTGTGTGTGTGTGTGTGTGTGTGTGTGTGTGTGTGTGTGTGTGTGTGTAGGACGGCACCATTCTGGATGGCGTGCTGCTGTGGAAGCAGAACCTCGACAGGCACTTTGAGGGCGTCGAGTGCTGCCCCATCTGCTACTCGCTCTTCCACATCTCGGATCACTCCCTGCCGCGACTCGCCTGCAAGACCTGCCACAACAAGTTCCATTCTGCTTGCATGGTGCGTGGTGGCCCTGTGCCCCTCTCCACGATGAAGCTTTGTCTTGTTCGCGTTGCTGCAACCATTCAGCTCACACTCGCTTCGCTGCACTACACAGTACAAATGGATCAGGGTCTCGCACAACACCGACTGCCCTCTGTGCAAGACGCCCTTCAACTGAGAGACCACCGCGTGGTTGGTGTAATTCCCTTGTTCATCTTCGATGTCGTAGAAGAAGAGAAGAAGCAAAGCAAGACATGAACACGACAGCGTAGCGCCCGAAACAAGAGAAGAGCTGAAGGGGGAAATTTTCTCTTTGATTTTCCTTTTCGCGTGAGCGTCTACCGGTGCGGACATTCCACGCAACTATCCGACAGGTGGGCGCTTGAAGTCACGCTGGGGCGGTTCTATTGACTGTGTGGTGTGTGGCGTGCTTGCGGCAAGAGAAGAGAGAGAAGACTGCGGGCCTCGAACGCCGGCACACATAGATCTCGCTTCTTTCCTCACCGACAACCGCAGCACAGGTAAAGGTCGCATTTTGGTTCTTAATCCATCATCTCGCCGTTGTCATCTTGCCTGGCCCTCAAGTGGCAACCAAATTCTCACCTCTGCGTGCGCAGGTGATCTGCCAGAGGGCGGGAGGTACTCGCAACCCACAATGTCAGCACCTGCGCCAGGACCAGCGGAGAAGAAGGATGCGGCGACCAAGGAAGTGGAGATGAAGGAGAATGGAGAGGCAACCTCTACAGCTGCTACATCTACCACCCCACCTCGCCCCTCCACTACTCCCTCTACGCCTGCTACTGGCAACAAGCGAAAAAGAAACGATGATGATGGAGAAGGTGAGATTGAAGATGAGCTAGCTGAAGATAGTAACTTGGAGGAATCGCCTGACAGCGAAGAGAGGAAGGGGGCCAAACGCATGAAGGTACCCCACATCCATCCCCTTTTTTTTCTACATTTTTTGTTCCTTTATATATTTGCATTTTCCTACATTTTGCAGTGGAGTATGCATCAGCCCGGGACAAATGACCCTGATCAGGGTCATCGCGATCTTTGGGCGCATTATCACAATTTCAGCTCTTTTTCCGGACATTTACACACGATTTACACATCGATTCGCCTCGTCTAGATGCCCGAGGCTGAAGACGCCAAGACAGGCAAGGGCAAGAAGGTTGCCGTCCGGAAGGGAAGTCTCGAGGGCGAGGGATCCGTCTACAAGCTCCTGCAAGATATCCTTTTCTTCCCCCACCGCCTTATCTCTCCCGCCTTGTGCGCTGCGCTGCGTCTATTCTCTCTCTCTCTCTCTCTCTCTCGAAGTGCGCCTTTGCGCTTGACGTCGCATGCGTTGTTCGTTCCTTGACTCCACTCACGTATCGTGGAGCCGCTGGGCGAACTCAAGAAGAGCCTGCGCACCGGCAGCACCGCGGTGTCGTCCCTCCTCGGCGCCATCGCCGGCCAAACCCCCGCCGTCGCCGGGACGAGCGGCTCCAAGTCGGCCGGAGCCTTCCAGCTGTACATATGGGGCAAGTTGGTCGCACAACAGCCCAAGGTGCGCAGATAGCGAGATCGCTCATCTCCCTCTGCCCCATCACTTCTCGTCTCGCATGGCAGCGACTTATTGTTGTAACGGGGGGGGGGCTCGCTCCGATCTGTGAACAGAACATCGCCATGAGCGTGTCGCTGAGTGGGCCCTCGTTCAGCATCGGCGGCAACTCTCGGTGTAGCCTCACCATCTCCGATCCGGGCATCGGCAGCAGCGTGGTCTGCAAGCTCCATAACTCGGTACCGCACAGCACGCGCACACCATTCCCGGCCACCATCGTGCTCACATGGCGACTCTGACGCCTCTTTGTTGTCGCAGATCACGACCGGCGTGGTGCAGATAGAGGGACAGACGAGCAGGAACATCCTGTTCGTCAACCTCAAGCCGCTCAAGAAGGGCGTCAAGCAGCCGATCAAGACCGGCGACGAGATCTCGATCATGACCAAGCAGCAGACCTACGCATTCGTACGACTCCGCGCCGCTCCCCCCCTCCTCCTCCGCGACTTGCTCACCAACGAACGCGCTGCCACACACACACACACACACACACACACACACACACACACACACACACACACAACCACAACAGACCTTCCAGAAGGTGCGATCGCCGTCGAAGCAAACCTCCCCTGCGCCCGGCGCGCTGCCGTCGCTGCCCTCGCTCTCCCTGCTGGCCGGCGCCGGAGGCGGTCACCCGCACCTCTCCCTGTCGGGTCTGGCGCCGCCGCACGGCCTGGGCTTCTCTTCGACCTCGCCCTCGACCTCGACCACCCC
The DNA here is from genome assembly GCA_027943245.1 of Acanthamoeba sp. SK_2022b. Lineage (NCBI taxonomy): Eukaryota > Discosea > Longamoebia > Acanthamoebidae > Acanthamoeba > Acanthamoeba sp. SK_2022b. The sequence goes on from JANDJZ010000021.1 coordinate 148,224, forward strand.
TTCTTCGACGACGTCGTCGTCTTCGCCGTCCTCATCGCAGGCCGCTGCCACGTCATCCTCGTCTTCGTCGTCATCGTCGGGAGCCACTGCCCAGCAGCCCGCGCCCGAAACTCCGGACGCCTCGGCGTCGCCCGCGCCCCACGACGTCTTCTCGCTGGGCAACCTGCCCATGGCGTTCTCGTTGCATCGCGGCGCCGATCTCAGGCGAAGGGCCGCTGCCCGCAACAAACGTACGCGGCCCTCAACCAGATTGGCCTTCAACGCGATCAGACCGCCTAACCAGCGTGTGTGTGTTGTTGTGCGCGCCCACATAGGTTCGAGCCGCATCCTGACGGTCAAGGGCGGCGAGGGCTTTGGCGACCACTCGCCGTTGGGCCACCCGCGCTCGCTGATTCTCACCGCGGGCTTTGGCGGCGATTCGTCGGCGGCGGGGTCCAGCTCCAGTGCGGCCCAGGCGTCGGCCACGGCCGCCGCCCAGAAGAAGGCGTGCAAGGAGGACCTCGCCAAGTCCTTTGTCAAGTGGCAGGACATCGCCACCTCCTTTGAAGACTTCCCCTACTTCATCGAGTACGTCGTCAGCCCGGCCACCGCCACCTTAAGCTTCCTTGATCTGTGCGCGCGAGGCCTTATCGTGTGTGCGCGTGTGTGTGCAACGACAACAGCAACGACACGAAGGAGATGCTGCTGAACTCGGCGTTCGTGTTCATCAAGAAGCCCGAGCTGGTGAAGCACATCACCGACATCCCCTCCATCAGCAGGCGCATGCTGCTCGCCGGACCTCCCGGTAAGAGCTCTTTCCCGATCTCTCTCTCTCTCTCTCTCTTTCGCTCTCCTCCAGTCCTGGCCATTGACCTCCCCCTCTCCCTCCACCTCCTCCTCCCCCGACAGGCTCGGAGATCTACCAGGAGACGCTGGTGAAGGCCCTCGCGCGTCACCTGCAGGCCAACCTGTTCGTCTTCGAGGGCTTCAAGCCGGTGGAGCCTCCCGCCAAGGCCACTGCTGCTGCTGCGTTGGCGACTCCAGCTGCCCCCGCGCCCGCCACGGCGGCCGCCGAGACCAAGGACAAGGCCGCCGCCACCGCCGAGAACGGGAAGCCTGCCGAGGAGACCGCCACGGACGCCAAGGCCGCCAAGGCCGCCGAGACTGCGGCGACGGAGGTGAAGGAGGCCGCGAGCCTGCCCACGCTCGGGTCGGCGCTCAGCCTGGCGTCGGCCATCAGCGAACTGCTCTCGTCCGCGGCGGCGCCCGGCGCGGGCGCGAGCGGGCACGACCACATGGACGACGAGGACGCCGAGGGCGAGGGCGGCGTGGACGAGGACGAGGCCGACGGCGACCTCGAAGCCGACATGGATGCCTTTGATGACATGGACGACGACGAGGACTCGGACGCCGACGACGATGACGACGCGGACGGCGACGCCTGGTTCGGCAAGCGAAACTCTGACATCACCAAATGTACGTCTTCTTCTGTGCGCACACTGCACGCGCGCGCGAGCGGAAATTGACGGGGAGTTGTGTGTGTGTGTGTGTGTGTGTGTGTGCTTTGCCAGCACGGAGAACTCGATTCGGTACGCTGGGGTTGGGCGGCGGCTACTTTGGCGACGGCCTGCACTCGAGGCTGCACAACGAGGAGCGCGACTCGCAGGAAAAGGCCAACGTGTACGTCTTCCCCGTTCGTTTGTCCAATACGCCTCGTGTCGGCGCGCGAAAAATCCAACTCTAACGCGCGTTGGTAGTGAGGCCCTGTTCGAGCTGGTGACGGCGGAGGAGAACTCGCCGTGCATCCTCTACCTGAAGGACACCGAGAAGACCCTGCTCACCTCCTACGAGCGATACGCCCACTTCAGGCGACAGCTCGACAAGGTCACCACGCCCCTCGTCGTCATCGGTTCCTCCATCGTCTCCATCAAAGGTACACTTTGTTTTTTTATTATTATTTATATATGAATTCTATTAATCATTAAATAAATATGCACATTATTTATTTATTTAATCTCGTTTTTTTCTTTGGGCGCTTTCGCAGGGAAGGGAGACAAGGCGCCCGGCGGCGGGTTCCTGCTGTCCAAGTCGGGCGGGCAGACCACGCTGCTCGACTTTGCGCTGTTCGACCATATCTCGCGCATGGAGGAGCGCGCTAGGGACACCTCCAAGGGCGCGCGCATCCTCTCCCGGCTGTTGCCCAACAAGATCGCCGTCAACCCGCCCAAGGACGGCCCCGAACTGCCCAAATGGTAACACGTCGCCGGCTTTGTGTGTGTGTGTGTGTGTGTGTGTGTGTGTGTGTGTGTGTGTGTGTGTGTGTGTGTGTGTGTCTGTGTGTTGTGTGCTCACATGTGTGGGGGACATGTAGGACGAAGCAGATCACGAAGGACCAGCAGGACATGAAGCAGCAGCAGAACAGGGCGGCCATTCGGAAGGTCCTCGAGAAGAACAACATCGCCATCGTCGGAGGCGAAGAGGGCCTCAGGTCCAGGCCGCTCCGGGAGCAGGTGTTCACGGGCGACAAGGTGGAGAAGATCGTCGGGTGGGCGGTGGGCCACCACCTGATAACCAGCGAGCAGAAGGGGCAGGAGGTCAAGCTCGACGGCACCAGGCTCATGCTCCCCGCCTCCGCCATCGACCACGGCATCCGCATGCTCAACAGGATCCAGCCCGCCGCCACCAAGGTTGGTCGCCGCGGGCGCTGTGTGCCCCCCACGCGTGTGCGTGTGTGCTCTGGGGCGGGAGACTGACGCAGGCTTTGTGATGGTGGCGGTGGTGCAGACCTCGCTCAAGGATGTGCAGACGGACAACGACTTTGAGCGCAAGCTGTTGGCCGAGGCCATCCCGCCCAACGAGCTCGCCGTGCGATTCGAAGACATCGGCGCCCTCGACAAGGTCAAGGTAAGAGAGAAAGAGATTCCCCTCCACCACCACCCCTCTCCCTCTCCAGCATCGCCTGCCGATGGGGCACTGATCCCGAATCTCGAACTCGCGATTGTGGGGCCAAAACACAAAACACGACAGAACACGTTGAAGGAGCTGGTGATGCTTCCCCTGCAGCGACCAGAGCTGTTCCGCAAGGGCAACCTCACGAAGCCGTGCAAGGGCATCCTCCTGTTCGGCCCGCCCGGTACCGGCAAGACCATGCTCGCCAAGGCGGTGGCCACCGAGTCTGGCGCCAACTTCATCAGTATGCTCCCCCCTCCCCCTCCTCCCTCTTGCTGCCATCCAGCTGTGTGCTCAACTCACGCGCGCGCACGAACATAGACTGCTCGATGTCGTCGATCGGCTCGAAGTGGTTCGGCGAGGGCGAGAAGTATGCGCGCGCCGTCTTCACGTTGGCCAGCAAGATCTCGCCGTGCGTGGTCTTCATCGACGAAGTGGACAGGTAACCAGAAATGGATCAGCACACCACACACACACACACACACACACACACACACACACACACACACACATCGCTCGTGCGTTTGTACGTGCTATATGCTCACACGACACACGACAGCATTTTGGGAAGCCGTGAGAAGTCGGGAGAGCACGAGGCCATGCGAAAAATCAAGAACGAGTTCATGAGCATGTGGGACGGCCTCAAGACGAAGGAGAACGAACGCGTGATCGTCATGGCCGCCACCAACCGGCCCTTCGACCTCGACGACGCCGTGCTCCGCAGGATGCCTCGTCGCCTTCTCGTCGATCTCCCCGACGCCGAGAACAGGTAACACGCGCGACACGCGCGGGCAGCACACACGCAAACACACATGTGCTCACCGTGGTCATGTGGTGGCCACCCAACAGGCAAAAGATTCTGCGCGTGATCTTGGCCAAGGAGGAGCTCGAGCCCGATTTCGACTACAAGGCCGTGGGCGATATGACCGAGGGCTTCTCCGGCAGCGATCTCAAGAACCTGTGCATCTCCGCCGCCTACATGCCCATCCGAGAAATCATCGAGCAGGAAAAGGCACGCACACTCACACACACACACACACACACACACACACACACACACACACACACACACACACACACACACACACACACATTCTGACAAATCGTTTGTTTGTTTTTGCAGAAGGAGGGTAAGGAGATGGACCTGACGAAGAAGAAGGGAAAGGAGAAGGCCGATGCGATGGAGGAGGAGGAGGAGGATGAAGAGGAGGAGGAGAGCCCGGAGGAGAGGGAGCCGCCGGTGATCCGTGCGCTCGGGATGGAGGACTTTGTGAAGGCCAAGAAGGAGAACAGCGCCAGCGTGCACGAGGACGCGCGGGCCGTGGGCGAGCTGCGGAAGTGGAACGAGATGTACGGCGAGGGCGGCAACGCACGAGGCAAGGACCTCTCCTACTTCCTCTAAGAGAGAGTCCCGACACACGAGCTCCTGTGCTCTCAGAGCGCCACGGCAGTGTCGCAGAGATGCAAAAACATAGATATGCTTCTACTCATGCTTTGCCTTCAATCTCCATGCGGCCACCTTTTCTTTATGGCCCAAAGGTCAGCTTGCTCAACAAGGTCCTGGCTTGCTTGAGGTGCAAGGGGACGCAAAGGTCAGCTTGCTCAACAAGGTCCGGGTCACGGACGCAGGCAAAGACAGAAAGAAAAGGCACAGAAAAAGGCAATACGCAAACAACCACACAACAACATGGAGAGCACAGGAGATGGGAAACCGAGCCTGTTCGATTTGTTCGTGAATTCCGCTTCGGGAATCACGTCAGACCTGGAGGATGAGGGGGAGGGCAACATGGCATCTGCCAGCGGCCGCCCTTCCATCTTGCCGCCACCTCGGCCGAAGGCCAACCTGGCTCCCATCGAAGACAGTTCCACCCGCAGGCTGTTCTACACAGGCACCATGAATGCCTACGAGCGGCACCAACGCTACATCAACGACTATGTACGCCTTCCTTCCATCGTTTCTGCAGCTTTTTTTTGGTGTTGGCCGCGTAACGTTGCGGGGCGACGTAACGCTGTGGATGCAAACCGATCTGTTCTCTTGGCGTAGGTGCTGTACTATGGGCGAGGTAAGCTGCCCGCCGTGCCCCAGAAGCCTACGAAGTCGGATAACGACATTCTCAAGCAGCAGTACCGGTACGTGTCTCCGTAGGCGAACCTGCGCCGTGTGCCAGAGCATGATGCTGAGTGAGCACCGATCAGGTTCATCCGCACGGAAGAGGACGACAGAGCGGACGACTCACGGGAGGCGTGGGAGAAGCGACTCGCACGACGATACTATGAGCGCCTCTACCGTGAGTACTGCATCGCCGACCTCACCCATTACCGCGAAGGCCGGGTGGGCATGCGATGGCGTGTCGAGAAAGAGGTCATCATCGGCAAGGGTATGATGCATTCCCTTATTTCCCCTATATTGATGTTTCGACCTTCATCTTTGCTTCTGGTTACTTCATCTTTCTCTACCATCTTCATTAATCTTTTCACTATTGGCGTAAAACAGGCCAGTTCACATGCGGCAACAAACACTGCGAGGCGAAGGAGGACCTGAAGAGCTACGAGGTCAACTTCCAGTACGCCGAGGCGGGCGAGACGAAGAACGCGCTGGTCAAGCTGCGCCTGTGTCCTCCGTGCGCGTACAAGCTCAACTACAAGAAGGAGCTGCAGAAGAAGAAGGAGGAGAAGAAGCGAAAGCGAAAGGTAGAGAAGGAAGAGCGTAAGCTGAGGAAGAAGATGAAGAAGGAGGGCAGGGAGGACGAACTTGCCGAGCTGGAGAAGCGGAAGGCGCTCGAGGCCCAAGAGCAGGAGGAACGAGAACGGGCCGAGAAGGAGGAGAAGGAGCGGGCCGAACGAGAAGCTGAGAAAGCCAAGAACGTGTGGAAGAAGGACGCGCAAGTCGAGCAGACGAAGAACCGAAGCGAGGAGTTTGAAGGTGCACACCCTGTGCCCCCCTCCCCAAAACGCGCGCGTAATGCTCACTTCTTCGCCCTGCTTTGCAGACTACTTCCGTGGGCTGTTCCCGTGACGGGCTCGAGACACCATGTTTTACGGCGCTACACGCACGGTGTACAACCCAGTTCAACATAGCACACCCGCGCACGGAGAGCAGCACAACGGCGAGAAGGGAACCAAGTAGCAGCACAACGGTGGGGGGGTTTGCGTTGTTATCGTCTCGTGTTAAGTGTGATAACGCTCAGGCCCGCTTCAACGCCGCTTCAGCGACCACAGGACGGAGAAAAGGAGAGAAAGTGGCAGAGAGACAGAGTAGGAAGGTCGCACGAGCTGTTTGTAGTGCGTCGCTTCGTGTCGTGGATGGTGTGCTCAGCTTCGGGTAGAGAGGTAGCCGTGCACCATGCGGTCTGGCCGCAGGTCTTCGCTCTCCAGCAGACGATCGAGAACGGCGATGAACGAGGTGCTGTAGAAGGTGGGCGTGATCTCAACTAGAAAACGAGAAGAGACAAGAAGATTGTCAGCTTGTGTCGTACGCTTCGGTCTACGACGGAGACAACGCTCCATAAAAGCAAACAAACAGTCGATCGACAACTTCATCTGCAACAACAACATCGAGACGTGTAGCGGGTGTGCACCTCCATCGTCGCAGTCGCATCGCGCCCAGAGGTTCTTCCACTTCATGATGAGGACGTGGGCGATGCCCTGGTCGGCAGCCGAGGTGTAGGAGAACGCGTAGAAGGTCGGACGCTGCGGGTCGTTGGTGGCAGTCGCAGCGCCAAAGCGAAGCCGGTCGCCCAGGCCGAGCTCGAACGGCACGCGAAGCACGATGGGTCTTCGGTTGAGCGAAGATCGACGCAGCAGCCACGACCGCACCTTGCATCGGCGGAGAGCTCGCTCGGCACATTCGCGCTCGTACTGGAGCCGGCGCATGAAGATGGCTTCAGCGTCGGCACCGGCCGGGGGCACGAATTCCTTGAAGTGCTGGTAGAGATCTTCTGGCAGGACGAATGCATCGACAAGCTCCTGCAGCTTTCGGTCGTGCCGCCGCTCCTTCTTCATCTTCAGCCACATGTTAAAGAGCTGCGGCTTCTCGACATCCTCGAGTCGTGCTCGCTTCGCATCGTTAAGCTGCTGACGCTGCTGCTCTCCTCCCTCGCTGCTGCCGCCGCAAGCCTTCTCCCGTTTCCTCTTCAGCTGCTGTGCTGAAGATGGTGGCCACATCATCGATGAGCCTCCACCTGTCTCACCATCCTCATCATCTCCCTCTATCAACTCTACAACATTTACAAGGTCTTCCGCGTCATCTCCATCGAAGTTTCCGCCATCTTCGTCGTCCACAATCCACTCAATCTCGCAGCCAGGCATGGCCACTTCAAGCCGCCTTCGTTCTAGAATCGAGCAGATGTTCATTTGGCTGTGTGTGAAGGATGCGTGGAGGATAGGGCCTGCTTCAGACGTACGAGGACTCGATGCAGTAGAGGGTACAGAGAAGGGTCTAAGGAGATGCTATAATTCTCGGAAAATAGCAGAGAGAGATGGATGACGTTGGCTCCACGGCAACAGCTTCGGGGGCAAAACGTTTACCGGGAAGGGAGAGAGGCTTCTAAGAAGCGGCGAAGCGGGCTGCCCGAAGGTGCGAGAGGGAGGAAAGAAGGCAAACACAAAACGGCGAAGGTTGAGATGCCTTCACCGAGCTCGTAATCAAATTCACCCAAAAGGCGGAGGGAAATAAGTTTCCTTCAACTTTCTGGAACGTAATATTCGTGGAATGACAAATATCCAGGTTATGTTTTCTAGATCGTATTTATGAAATTTCGAGCCTTCCAGCGCTCTTTCCATAACAGGCTCGAGTGTCTCCTTTGTGTGTTGTCGCTCGCTTTTGCTCCTTTTGAGTTCACAACGTTCATTGCAGGCCCATCAGCTCGAGGAACTCGTCGACTGGCAGCGGACGCTCTACCGCCTCCTCCTGTGCACATAACAAGGTCAGCCAGACCATTCACGCTTAAGAAAGGCAGGTGGCTGTGGCTTGTCTTTCTGTTGTCGCACCTTCTCTCCTCGAGGTGGAGGCTGGCAAGAGGCAGCGCCTACGTCCGGCGTCGTCGTGGCGGCCGCCGTTGGCTGGGACTGGCCGTCAGCGTTCATCGTCGAGTCCGGCGTGTCTCGGCCTTGTTCTTGTCCTTCTTGGTGAAGTCGAGCCGGCTCCACGTCTTCGTCGTCGGTGACGTCCGCATCTTCATTGTTTTCATCACCGCTACGATGGACGTCTTTCGCTGTTTCCTGCTCCTCCACTTGCTCGTCGTCCTCGCTCGCCTTCTCGAGCTTCACCTCGATGTGGGCCTCGGGGCGGCTCGTCGTCTCGCCGTGCCTCCCTCTCCCGCCCCTTCGTTCGAGCGCCTTCTCCTCTTCATCTACTCGGGCCTCTTCTTCTTCCTCCTCCTCTTCACCATCTTCTTCGTCTTCACTATCTTCTTCGCTCGAGTCATCAGGCTCCGAGTCTTCTTGTTTGAATAGGGCGTCTTGGTCGTCCGCAGGCTCGGTCTTGACGCGAGTGACCACGCCCTCCTCCGTCTTTGCGCGCTTGGCGGGTCTCTCCTGCTCATCCGTATCGCTCTGCTCCTTCTTGACCGCATGTTGCTTCCGCTTTCGCGTCTCCACCACCGTCGCCCTCCTCCTCGCCTCCGCCTCCGCTTCCGCGTTGGGCTTTGGCTTGGGCTGGCCCTGCAGCTAGTTGGCCAACCAACACGCGACCGAATCAATGTCAGCCGAGTTGGCCTCCGCAGATTGACAGCAATGCACGGAGGCGTTGGGGGGTGGGGTGTAGTGGTGCTCACCGACTTCACGCGCATGGCCGTCTGGTGCTTGTGGCCGCCCAAGTGCTGCTTGTAGGGCGCCAGGCCGGAGCACTGGACACTGCACAGCGAGCACCAGAATGGGTCTACACTCACCCCCCCCCCCAAACCCCCGCGAGCCACCGCCACGGTGGAGACGATCATCGATGTGAGCAAGGAGCGGGGCAGTTGAGGAGGGGATATGGCTGTACCTCGTGGGGCCGGTTCGGTCGCTGAGCCCATCGTCTCCTGCGCTGTCTCCGAGAACGAACGCTTCCTGGGCTGTTGCTGTGGCTGCCCCTGCTTGCGCTGTCCGTGGAGATGGGCCCCGGGGGAGGTTGTCGGCTTGTGCGGCGGCGTCTGACCCTTGGCCACCATCGCCACCTGCTTATGCTGTGGCCTGGTCCGCATCTGGTGCCGGGGTACCGCACCAGTGCCGTGCGCCGGTCCATGGCCTCTTCGCAGAGGTGCGGGCTGGCCGTAGTGATGGGACTGCTGTTGATGTTGCTGGTGCTGGCGATGCTGTTGGTGATGCTGTCGCTGGACCAGTTGGTTGAGGGAAGCGATTGCGCGCGCGTCCTGCATGTGCGTGGACGCGCCGCCGGCGGTGGCGGTGCCGGCGACGTGGAAATGCGGCTGGGGCGGCGGTGATGTTGGGGACGTCAGTGGTTGGGGCGGGCCGCGGGGGACGGTGTGTGTTGCAGCGGCGGGAGGGAACACCACGACCATGTTGAGCGGCGGGACCGGGTGTGGCGTGGCTTGATGCTGTTGGGCGGGTGCCGGTTGAAGGGGAGGCTGCTGCTGGGGTGGCGGCCAGGACCAGGAGGAGGCTTGAGGGTGGGCAGGCACGGGAGCAGGGGCGGGAGCGGGAGCTGGTGTTGGCGTGAAGTGGGCAGGTGTGTAGAAGCGAGAGGGAGGAGCTTGCTGTGGAGGAGCTGCAGAGGAAGGAGGGCGAGAGTTCAGCTCGCTACGAGCGAACTGCTGGTGGATTTGTGCCAATTTGTGCAAGGTGGATGATTGTCTCTGATTCTGGAAGGGTGAGAAGGGAGCCCTTCGAGAAGCCATGGCCTCATCTCGTCCATGATGATGAGCTGCCCGGGGTTTCGCTGTGGCGTAATGAGCTGGAGGATTTGGATGAGCCTTCGCGTAAGGGGGCTTGCCGGCTGCTGCTGGACCACCGGCCCACGTAGGTTGCGTCTGTGGTGCCCACATACGTGCCCCAGCCAGGACTCAGAGTTGAGGTGGTTGGGTATGTGCCACTGTTCGCACACAATAAAAAGAAAAAAGAAAAATACGCTGCATAGCCAAAAACGCAATGAGGCTGCCGCCGTTCAAGAACTCAGTGTTTGTTGGAGTGGTGGGGTGTGTGGTGGGTGGTTTAGTTGGGCTATACTACGCCGAGGATATCCAGCGCCACGCCAAGGTGCGTCCGGGTGTTTACACAGATTTGGTGCATCGATTAAATTCAATCCATCGATTAAATTACTACTGATTCCTGGCAGGAGCGAGAGGAGGCACAGCTGTGGGCAGAGATTGAGCAGGACCGAAAGCGAGCAGCTGCGCGACGAGCAGGAGCCGCCCCTGTGCCCACCGATCTTCAGGACAGCAACAAACACAACTAAGACTGTCCACGTGTGCCGTTCTTTTTGTGCGCGCGTGTTCCCTGCAAATCGCGCTGCAACAAGATAGGGCAAGAATGGAGCAGCACACATTTTCTGAGGTTCATCATCGCCTCGCTCGCCATGGACAGGAGGAGTTCAGCCCCAAGCAGAGGAGCAATTGTCCAAGAGGAGTTGTCTTGGCCTCACGGCTATTTAGGAGGTGAGATCAGCCCGCTCGTTCAAAGAACTCAAACAGCACTCGACAGTACACAACCCACTATCCATCCGCCTCTGAATTATGTAAAATGATATGTTTTCTTTACTCAATAGCACTATTAGCATAGCAGTGCCTGAGAAAATGTCTAGCAGAACTCGGTGACAAGAATCCGGTCTCTCCCCTTGGTGTTGCACACTGGGCCACTTGCGGAGTTGTACCTATTGGTTGTGTAGTTCTATGAGTGATGTTGGAACTTGGGCGAGCCACGAGGCCAAAATCGTACCAGCAGTTGGTGATGTGGGTGAAGGTGAATATGAGAGCACTCTTGTAGAAGTCGTTAGTGTCGTCGATGCTGCGTGCGGACTCAATCAGCTGGCAATCGCACTCGCAGGCTCCTGACTTTTGGATACCAAACACTACTCGCATATAGGAGCCCAGCTAAAACGATTAGAAACCCTCACCCAAGCCTCACGGGCGACAGCAGGACGCGTACGCGAGGAGCACTCGAAATCGTCGTCAGGGAACAGCTCCTCGTAGTCGTTGGCGCCATAGCAGAAATCATGCACGGCACAGGCGAAGTCGAGGTCATCCTCGGCGGGACACTGATCCAGGCACTCAGTGGTAAGACCTGGCAGCACATCCATCAATACGCGAGTCAAGTTTCGCTTCAGTGAGGAGATAGATGACACAGCTGGAATGTACCGATAGTGTCGTTGCACTGCGAGCAGACCTCGTCGTCGCAGCAGTCGTTAGTGCCACCGTGGCCAGGGCCACACCAGTTGCCGAACTCGGTCAGCCCAAAGAAGTTGTTGAAGAGCTGCCTGCGAGAGTGATCTGCCAAGCGCGAGGGTACAGAGGTTAGCTGATCGTTTAGGGACAACACGAAGCCTGGCTAAGTACGGTAGTCGGGGAACATGTCGATGATATCAATTAGCAGCTGGATCGTGGACGAGTCCCACTCGAAGACGACGTAGAGCGAGTCGTTGAGTCCCTTGAAGAAGGGGCAGTCGCAGGGCTCGCCGTTGACGAACATGTGGCAGGTGTCGATGGTCGTGTCGTTACAGTCGTCGGACAGGTAGAAGCAGAGCTCGAGAATGTCGGCGTCGGTCTCGTTGATGCTCATCCGGACCGAGCCCTGCGGTGTGCGGTAGCACTGCGGGATGAGAGCGAGCGGGCCCAGGGCCACGTCCGTGCAGTTGGCGTCCCGACAGATGGTCTCGAAGATCTGGCCTTGGGTTGGTGCTGCGTAGAAGGCCACAAGGGCCAATAGGAGAAGCCCGATTGATAAAATTCTCCCAGTCATGATCGTGGGCGCTTTGTGTGTGTTTGTGTGCTCAGGAAAAAGCTGGTGGCGTGCCTCTGCGGAGAAGTGGTAGTGCTGATGTTCGCCACGAACCTCTGTCCATTTTATACTTTAGGGGAGGAGTGGTTCATGTCGATTTTCTACTGGTTTCAACTTTCTTCTCGGGGTCATCTGGCCGGAGTGAAGGATCGTCCATGGAATTTGATGTCGTCACACCCAAGGAAGAACGAGAAAGCCAGCGAGACCGCTCCCCTAAAAGCTGAGAAGGGCCCGCCCCCCCGTAGTCGCTCCGCCACGTGCCAGAGGTCAGTGACAGACGAGACAGACACGACACACAACTCTCCGATGGGACTCTGATCGAAGTTTTTACTGGGAACGAAGGACCGCCGAGGCAGAAGGGCGAAGCGGGGGAGACTTGGCTCAGTCGTCGGACAGCTGGGTGAGGGCGATCACGGAGAAGAGCTTCTCCTCCTTGTTCTTCTCCAGCCACTCGGATTTGATGATCTTGGCGCAGTCCTGGAATTGTGACACATACACGCAGAAAGCGAGAGAGATAAGAAGTGTGGCCACGAGACCTAGCAGAGAAGACAGAGGAGTGTGTACCTTGAGGAAGGTCTCCTGGCTGGTGGCGCCCCTGTCGGTGGGCTGGGCGCGCATGCCGTCGAGGCTCCACACGTGGTTGTCGACGTTGAGGAAGCTGATGAAGTGGAAGTCCACGTGGTCGCCCTCGCCGGGGGCCTCGGTCTGGCCCTGCTGCGCGAACCCGTCGTGGATCTTCCTGATCTCCTCATCGTAGGCCAGAAGGTCGCCCCTCTCCTCGGGGGTCTTGTCCTTGGTCTTGTCAATGAAGTTCTGCAGGGCTCCCGCTCCTGCATCGCACATGTGGTCATCAGCCAGCCAACGACACGGGGAGGCGAGCTGCGTCTAGGTTTGCCTGTCCTAGAGCTGGACGTACCCAGGATGGGGAAGCCAGACTTGGCGAGGTTGGCCAAGGAGTGGATCACGCCAATGGTGCCGCAAGCGTTGCCAAGCGAGCGCACCTGCCTGCGAGTTGCGGAGAGAGAGAGTTTACGATCAGATGGGAGGGAGAGAACGGGACTGGTGAGACAGCGGCAGCGGGAGGCAGTTGCAGTGGTACCGCAGGAAGTAGACGGGGATGGCGGCGCTCTCGTCGGCGGGAAGCTTCCTCGCCTCAGCGTCCTCCTTGGAGGGGAACAGGAACAGCAGCGCAATCACTAGTGCAGATACACACCACAAAAGCACAGCGTTAAGCGCGAGGAGCGAGCAAGACATGTGGGCCCGTGTAGAGGTCGTTTTTGCTTCAGTGAAGTTGCTACGCGGTAGTACCTGGCGCGCTGAACATGGGGGTCTGTGCGTCAAGAACCTCATCGTCGAGGCCCCAGATGTCCGTGAACGACCACTCGGGCGAGGCACCCAAACCGTGTGCCAGCTGAAGCCCAAGGATGAAGAGGGGCAGCGTCATCATCAGATGGTCACACGATGCCTTGTTTTGTTTGCAGGGCAGTACCTTTGTGAGCACGTCCGGGTTGCTCTCCAGCGGCAACCAAACGGGGGCCTTCTGTTCCTGCTGCTCTGACATGATGTGTTGTGATAAAGGCTGTTGCTATGTGAAAAAACGCAGTCACTTTTTTTTTGGTTTTTTTTTCGCTCGCTTTTATCTGTTTTTATTTGTCTGAATTAAAGTGTCTACATAAAACAAGATCGAAAGATGGCCGAGGCATGAGCGCCTCGGTGGAAGATGGGGACACCGTTTCTCCTGGAAAGGGCTGGATCAGCCCAGCGCGAGGTGGAAGCTCAAATGCAGTTTCGGCCATCTGAAAGAAAGAACGAACCGATTTTTGCTGAATTTCGCTCAAATGCGTTCCAATTTCTGGCCGAGATGCATCAACTTTGAACGCTTGGCCTACCCAATGGGTACGATTTCTGAAACCCATAAAAGTTCTTCTCCTTGAGCCCGTTCACTTCCTCTCGCGCAACCAACCAAACCCATTCCCTTTTCTACTCTCCCACCCACCCACCCACACACACACACACACACACAACATTTCTACTCACGCAGAACGAAGATGGACACGCACGATGACCACTTCATCTCCACCGCGGCGCAGCAATCCTCTCCTCCGTCCGTCTCGCCGACCGGTCTCATCCCCAGCTCGTTCGGTACATTCTCAGCTTCGCCGCTCCTCTCCTCCTCGCCTCTGCGCCAGTCGACCGGCGCCGCCTTCCGCAAGGTGTCCCTCTTCAGCGTCGACACCTCGCCTCGGCCCGGCCTGCTCAAGCTGAGCCTGGCCGAGCAGCAGAAGCGCGACGAGGAGCGCGCCATGGGACAGGTAAGGCGCCAGGGCAGGCGCGGCAGCCTCGACGACAGCCAGCGCCACCGCCGTCGCAGCGTCACCGCCCAGGGGGGCAGCGGCAACTACGGCTACGTCTACGAGCGCGGCCAAGGCACCGATGAGATGGAGCGCCAGGACCAGCGCCAGATCTCCGACTGCAAGCTGACATCGCAGTCCTCGTCGGCCTTTGCCTCGGCCTCGTGCTCCTCGTCGCCCGACACCGGGCGGGCCGACGCGGCTACCGGCGCCAAGAGGGTCGCCACCGAGACGCCCGGCAAGGTCGCCGTCACCAGGACCAACCACACATCGTCTTCTTCATCTTCTTCATCATCGTCTTCTTCATCGTCTTCTCCTACTACATCCAACACACACGTACAAGTCAAGCGCGCCCTCAAGCCCACGGCGGTCTCCCTGCTGCGGGACCCCGTGCGCACGTCGACGCCGCCGGCGCCGGTGCCTCGGTCCTCCTCCCCCTCCTCCTCCTCGTCAACGTCGGCCGTCTCGTTCGAGGCCTGCCACGCGGACGTGAGGGAGAAGGACAAGCGGAAGGAGAACGAGGTCGAGAAGAGCTTCGTGGCCTTTGTCAACACCAAGAGCGGCGCGCAAAAGGGCGAGGACGCCCTGGAGCTGCTCACGGAGGAGCTCGGCGAGGACCGCGTGTTCGACCTGGTCGAGCTGGACGACCTCGAGGAGTGGTAACCCCTCCCCCTCCCTCTTGCTCTCCCACCACGCCTCACCCGTCTCTCCTCCGCTTCGTTTTTTGTCGACAGTTTGGAGCAGTTCAGGGGCGAGGAGAACCTGTGCATCGTGGTGGGCGGCGGAGACGGGACCTACAGCTCCATCATCAACGCACTCATCAAGATGAAGTTCCAGCCCATGCCCATGGTACTCCTCCTCCTCCTCCCGGCCCGCTTTTGCTCTCCGTCGTATCGTCGTTTGTCTATCGCCTCTCATAGAAACACACACGACCACAGATCGCCACACTCCCGATGGGGACCGGCAACGATCTGGCGCGCGAGTTCGGTTGGGGCGGTGGCTTCGAGCCGGACGAGGAAGGCGTTCACGAGATGTTCGAACTCTACCAGAAGGCCGAGCCCTCTCCTCTCGACATGTACGCACGACCTCGCGTTTCTCTCGTGTTCTCGCGTCTCCCCCCCCCCCATTGTGTGCGACGATGACTGACGCAAGCACCGTGCACTGCTTCTTCTCGAAACAGATGGCGCGTGGAGATCAGGCCGCAGAACGAGGTCACCGGAGAGTTCATGGAGAGCAAGCGCAAAGTGCAGTACATGTTCAACTACTTCAACATCGGTTCGCCTCTCCCCCACGCGGCTGTAGTCTCTGTTCACATGTGCTGGTTGCTCGTAGCTTGCCTGCTGACACTTATTTTATTTCGTAGGTTTTGACGCCCACGTGGCATTGGGATTCGACCAGTCCCGAAAGAAGCACCCGTGGCTGTTCAAGGCTCAGTTCATCAACAAACTGCTGTACGATCACAAAAAAACCCGCAATAATTTATTTTTAAATCATATTTTTATTCATATTTTTATTCTTTTTTTAATCTATTTACTGACTCGCTGATGCGTCACAGTTACCTGTGCTCTGTGCCGGGACCTGCGGTCAACGGCATGACCGAGCTGCACAGCTGCGTCATGGCTGAGGTCGACGACGACCCCATCGCCCTGCCCAAGGACCTGCGCACGTTCGTCGTCCTCAACTTCACCTGCTACCAGGCCGGCCTAGGTACGCACTCACGTTCACTCCCATCTCCCTCATGATGTGAAATTCCAACCACCACCACCACCACCACCACCACCACCACCACCACCACCACCACACACACACACACACACACACAACACGCACGCGCACACAGATATCTGGGGTACGGCCAAGGAAGCGGAGAATGGAGCGGGCTACCCGATCCTGTGGAGCACACCGTCCATGAGCGACCGCACGGTCGAGGTGGTGGGCATCGGTGGACTCGATCACGAAACGGCGGTTCGCACAAACATGTCCAAGGGTACACGCGCGCGCACACACGGTCGGTGGTTCGGGCGAATACTAAAAACAGCCCGTGGTGTGTTGTACAGGGTACCGGCTGGGCCAGGGGAGCACGCTCAAGCTGCGCATCATGGACGACGTGGCGATCAACATCGACGGCGAGCCCGAATGGCAAAAGGCCCCGTGCGAGGTGTCGATCACCCGGTGGGGCTCCATCTCCATCCTACGGAAGGCCGAGGAGAGCGACGCAGACAAGAAGCAGAAGGACAAGGAGCGTGAGAAGAAGGCGCGCAAGACCAAGGTCCGGATCGGCAGCAGGCGGATCGCCAAGCGCCGGCGGACGCCGCCCAAGCCCACCTGGGAACAGAGCAGCAAGTTTTCCTTTGGCGGCTTCCTCCGCTACATGCTCACCGGCAGCCCTTAACACCTTGGCCCACAATTTTTTTAATCTCTCTTTGACGCCTCACAGCCTGCACATCTGTCATTTGTCTCATCAATTGCAGCAACCTTGTACAATCGTTTTTTGTGACTCGTTTAGTGTCTTCCAGCCCAAGAGCGAAGCAAGCCCACAACTTTGTTGGCTTCGTTCTTTGGGTTGTCTTCGCTTTCGTTCTTTGTCTTAAAACGCCGCCAGTGAGCTGCGGCTGATCGCGTATGTGGGCAGCGCAGAAATGGCAAGAGAAGAAGCTGATCCAGCCCGCCAACCCCGAAAAAGGCCGCGCTTTCCTCAGTTTGGCGGCCGATCTTTTGCTCCTCGGGTCAGATTGTAAAAAAGATTTTGAGGGTGGGAGATGGACGACGATGAGATCGAGGCGCTCGTGGGCACTGTGGCCTTAGGAAGCATGATTTCGATCGTGAGCGTACTGTTCCTGGTAACCTCGGCCCTTATACTGGGCAAGTGGCGTAAGAGCTACTGGCGCGTCATCCTCTGCCTCGCTCTGTCTGACCTCATCGTCTCCTGCTCCTTTGTACCCCGCTTCCTCCAACTAGAATTTGTCGTTATTTTAAATATTTTAAATAAATAAATAAATAAATAAATATCCAGATACACGCGGATAACCAGTTTGTTTGTCAAAGGTTGCCGGGGCCATGCCTGTGTTCCTGTGGCTGCAGCCGCTGTCCGTGGTGCCCTGCAACCTTCAAGGTATGCGACAGCAAACAGTTGAGAGATCACCGTGTGTTGGTGCAATAAGGTAATGGATACTTGGGTCAGGAGTGCTGGTCCAGTTCGGAGGCAGCGGCACGACATACTACGCCCTCGCCATCGCCTTTGTCCTGTACATGCAGGTGGTGCGCGGGACCAAGGTAAGGTGGTGCGCGGGACCAAGATACCGCCCCTCCAAACTAGCCTGTTCCCCAGACGTGACGCCTGTGTGTGTGTGTGTGTGTGTGTGTGTGTGTGTGTGTGTGTGTGTGTGTGTGGTGTGTGTGTGTGGGATACATGCGTTCTGCGCCTCAAGATCACCGCAGGAATGGAGATCATTCTTCACTTGATCTGGCTCCCTCCTGCCCTCGTCTTGGCGCTGGTGCCATTGTACGGCCCGGGTGGCATCCACTACGACAATTCTGGTACGACTACCGCTTTCCTGGCCACGGCTTCAGACTAGCCCAAACAACAGCTGCCCCAACCTTACGCATCGTCTCATGCAACGTTCGATCCTGGCCAGTGGGTTGGTGCTGGATCGCCGGGGAACCGACCTACGCCCGTTTCATCTTCTACTACGTGTGGGTGTGGTTAGTCATCCTCGCCATCATCGGCCTCTATTACACCATCGTCTCGCATATGCGACGAGGTTCGCCCACGCCGCACGACCGGTTTTGGTTTGATTTTTTTCTTTGTTTCGTTTTATTATTGCAATAATAATTACTAAAATGTGTGTTTACAGAAGCCCAGCAGTTTAAGTGTGCGCGCTTGACCGAGATCGCGTCAGGATCGGTGTATTCCCAGCAAGCGAAGAGTTCGCAACGCCTCCTCCTCTACCCTATAGCCTTCATCATCTTCTGGATCCCCGCCACCATCAACCGGTAACTTATCAAACGCGTCTAACCCATCTACGCCTCTTTTCGTGCGCCCACAGGCTCGTGCTGTGTTTGTGTGCGTCACGCGCATGAGCTCACCTCGTCGTGTATTTGGGAGAACGCTGCAGAACGCTGGAGGCGACGGGGCAGTCAGTGTTCGTGATGACCTACCTGGAGTGCTTCTTCGTGCCTCTACAGGGCATCACCAACACGCTCATCTACCTCTTCACTTCCCAGGCGCACAAAGTAGTTCCTTCTCTCCCTCTCTCGGCCCTCCTTCCCGATTATTTCATTGGCACTAGCTGATCGTGTGTTTGGGGGACTCTGTGCTCTGCTCGTGCAACGGCCAGGAGATCTATCGCGGATTGCGGAGAGAGCGCAGCGTGGGCTTCCGTGCGGACTTTACCAGCCAGGCTGACCATGGTATGGCGCCCTGCGCACGCCCAAGCCCCGGTGGGGAAAGGTCGCTCACCTTAATTGTGGCCTCAATTGTGGGCAGTTGCGCTGACTGCTGCCAAAGACCATCAGCGGTACGGTGGGGCCATCAGCGTGCACGCCAGAGAGCGTGAAGAGGGACAGGCCCTGGTGTCCCCCTATTCAATCAACAATCTAAGTGGGTGATACATTACTATATGTTGTTATCGGGAGTAGTCGACACATTAATTAATTAGTCCATATCAGCTTGCGCCAGAAGATTGGCTGTTGCGAGAGTAAAGCATGTTGCGCGACATCTTCTTCCTCATCTTCTTCGTGGTTTTCCTGGCTCGTGCGTCGCCGACATGCGTTCAGCTGCAGAACAATATCGACACCAGCACGCCAAATAGCATCCAGCTACAAACGTGGGCGGCCCAGGCCTTCAGCGTAGAGCTCACCACCCAGCTCGTAAACCTTACACTGGCCAGTACTGACAGTAAGTCAATCGCTTCTCCGTCCCAAGTTGAAGGGAGACGCCGAACTCAACTCCCTCTTTCTCCCACACAGCCGTTAATGCTGTCGCGCGGGTGGAAGTCGCCATTTGCACTGGCAGCCCGACAACGTCTCTCGTTCCGCTCCCGAACGGAGAGTTCACCTTCATGCTGTTCAGTGATCCGGTGTCAAACACCGCCCTCTACATGAACAATGCCTCGCTAAGCATCGTCTTGTCACCGAACGTCACCTACTGGGTAGTCCTCAACGCGTCCGCTGGTTGGACGGGGTGGCTCAGCACTTCCTCGAACGGCAGCCAGCCTTCTTCCCCCGTCGGCCTGCTGAATCAGTTCGCGTTGTTCTCCGCCGCGACAGACTGGATCATCGATAGGACAAACTTAGCCCAGATAGCCATGCAGGGCTGTTACACGGTGACGTCACCGTCACCTTCACCTTCTCCCGCGCCGGCGGTGAGACCCATCACGGCCAACGTGACGGCAAGCTTTGGCCGGGAGGGTCTGGCCGTGAACCTGTCCGCGCCCGCCTCCCCCACAGCGAATGTCGGTGTGAGCGCCAGCTTGAGCGCCGTGCTCGTGGGCGGCGCCTCGGTTCCCACCTCAAGTAAGTCCCTGCGATTCTTCTCTTGCTTCAACTCATACTCACCCGGCTGTGTTACTGGTGTTAGGTGTGATCGTACAAAACAGCTCCTCAACGACCCAGGAGTACACAGCGAGGCTCGACAACTCCACCATCTTGACACATCAGTTCTCATTCCACGACGCGGCCACATCGGGCGAGTTCGCAGGGACCACGTTCTCGATTGGAGCTGGCACGGTGAAATGGTCCATCAACATCACTACCGAGGCCAACGACAGCCTGGTGAGCTCTAACACCATCACGCTCCGCTACCTCCTGTCCGACTTGTCTTCGTCCTTGGCCCAGTCTGGCTCGGCCAAGGTCAGCGAGCGATCGGGCTTCCCGCTGGCCAACATGACCACCTACTTCCTCTTCCTCTCTGGCGTTTCGGCTGTGGTAGAGGTTCAGGTGTTCAACCTGGCAATCGTCGACGGCATGCTCCACTCCATCAACCACTCGGTCGTCGTCATGTCATCCGCCGACTCGTCGTCCTATGTGCTGGAGCTGTCGTTTCCAGGAGGTTTCAACGACTCGCTGTATTACGACCCCAACCTTGGCCTGGGCGTTCTACTCGGCTCTTCAGGCGGCGGTGGCGGCGGCGACACGAATGTGGGCTTGATCGTGGGCGTCACGGTGGGCGTCGCTGTCGCTGTGCTGCTGGTGTCCGTCGTCATCGCAGGAAGCGTGGCCTTCGCGTGGTGGAGAAGGAAGCAGCTCAACGCCGACCATGGCGGTGTCAACTGGGTAAACGAGGAAGAGGAACCTGCCTTGTAGGTAGAATTCTCTTGTCCAAAATGCTGTGGCACAAGCTTGGGTAAGACGTGTCGCCAGCAGGGTAGTACCTTCACCGTTTTTCAATGATCTCTTGATAATAAGATTAGAACTTACGCTTTTCCCAATTAGTTGACTTGTACTAGCCTAAAGAGGTCCAAGAAGACACGCCAACGGCATTTACCGAACAAGGTTCTTTAGTTGATAAACAGGTAGTCGCGCTTGCTGCAGACCCGCCAGACAACTGCGCCAATCACCACAACAACGACCACAGCAATGCCAACGCCACCTCCAGCAATCACGCCAATGACCCACGGCTGCCAGAAGTCGTCATGCTTGTCCTCTGTTCCAAAAGACACGGAAAACGAAAACGATGGCTCCTCGGGGATGGGCACCCCTTCGGCCATCTGAAGAGTGATGAACACTCGACCGCCTTTCTTGAACGGCACAACAGCACGCGTGGAGCTGGAGTTGGCCTGATCGAGCTTGACCACCTGGACGTCGGCCCCGCATCCGATCGTCACCAAGGCAAACACCGAACCAACGGAGCGATTGGTGTGGTGGTCAGAGCTATTGATCAGGATGACCACGTTGCCGACGTCGTTGGGCAGGTCGATCGAAAAGTGCTGGGTGCGGACAGAGGGAACGGGCACGGCCTCCTTGGCGATGACCGAGACGACCTTGGTCAGTTCAGCCCGTATGGTCGCATCAATCTGGACCACTTGATTGGCATTGAACACTGCTCGGGCATCGAGGGGCACGCCAAACATGTCGACGAGCTCACAAGGGCCAAAGCTGTCGACGAAGGTGTGGGGCAGGGAGGTGTTGGCTGGGGCTGGCAGGACAGTGTGTGTCGGCCCCGAGAAACCTTCCTCTTCATTTTTGCCCACGGGGTGCATGAGCGAGTGGTCAAAGCGGAGTTGGGCCGCGGCGGGGTTGGAGCTGTTGAGGCGGAGGTGATTGATGGTGGTTGTGGAGGTTACGGAGTACCCGGCAGGGGAGGTCGAGTTGAACTTGAGGGCGATGGCCACCCCCAAATGCTCGCTGGCGGTGGTGTTGAACTGGCCGGTCCAGGAACGGGTTTCCTGGGCGCGGGAGTAACATGCGAGGCCCAAGACTAGGAGCGACAAGCAAAAGAGCTGTACCGCAGCGCCCATGGCAAAGACAACAAACAAAACCGCGTGTGGTTCCTTCGATATGTAGTTGTGTTTGGGCCCTTCACAGAAAGAAGCACTAGCAAAGCTAGATTGAGAATTCCGGTGCCCACAAGCCTTGTTTTAACGCCCCATGTCCCGATAACTCCGAAGGTGAACCAAAACGTTTGGGAGCCCCAATGGGACGAATGGGAGAGCCGCCCAATGAAAACACCCGGAAACAGGGTTTCTAGCTTATTTCTTTCATTTTTCAAAGACAATCCCAGTTTTTTCGGATTTTTTTTGTTATCTAAAAGAGAGAAGGCATATCAGGAGGGATATGCATGGAGATATCAAACTCTGTGGGCATACCCTGAGTACATGAAGATTTCCAGGCAAAGAGGTGACCTGGAACTGCAGACAGCCAGCAGTTAAGGCTCTTGATCTTGTGGAGAGTTTTTACCTTGAGCCTTGGGGCAGAGAGAGCCTGGGCAGGGTAGGCTAGATGCTTGTCAATGGTGTTGAGGACTTGAATGAGGGTGGCTGGAGTGCTGACTGGTCGCTGCTGGTTCCTCCTGATGGTGGTTACCTGCTTCTTGCCATGGGAGGCAGCATCACACACACTCTGCCCATGATAGGCAATGAAGAAGTTGTAGATGAAGAAGAAGTGAGGAAAGTGCTGCTGAAGCTGGGACAGGATCCACATATTGGCGCTGACTCAAAAGTGATGAGGCCCTCCATCAGTCCAGATGTGGATGGTGTCAATGTTGGAGAAGAAGTCATGCTGCATCAGGTCCTGCCACACACCTAAACCCAAGTTAATGAGCACCACATGTTGAAGTAGAGGACTTACCTGCAACAAAGTTGACATCATTTGAGATGCCTTCTTCACCAATGTAGTGGATGTAGATTCGTTGAAAATTGTCCACAGCAGCTGGGTCATAGAGGTGGATGACCACAACCAGGTCCTGGCAGAACCCTTTCTCAAGCCAGAACTTGGAGAAGTCCATGACTACCAGGGTCTCATTGGCCTTGCCTCCTGCAATCTGCTCCTTGTTCTTGAGATAGGCCTGAGTCTGCAAGCTCCACAGATGCTACTCAACAGACCAAGTTAGTAACTCTTGAGGAAAGTTAAGAGGAGCATGTACCTGATGTTCTTCCACTTTTGCCCTTTTTTCAGGAGGGAGTGTAGGGTCTGTAGCTGCCTGGCAGTGGGGACAGAACTCTGGATTCTTCAAGTTCTTGATGTTGTGGTTCTTGTACAACACCTAAATAAAAGAGAATAATAGTAAGTGGCTCTGCTCCTTTGGGGCAAAGAGGCATGTACCTTGTAGATAAAGAAAGTCTTGCTGAGAGGCTGCTGATCTGGAGCAATCTCAAGTGCTTTCTCTCTGTAGTTGAACTGGTCATCATCTTGAAGCTTGAGTTGATGAGCATGTCCACTTCGAAAGGGAGCATGGCGGTTGATTATCTGCTCTGCAAGCTCCAGCTGTTCTTCACTCACCCACTGCCTGGTTGTTTTGGCTGGATACTTTATCTTGAGCAGAGGAGGATGTTGTAGATTCTTGGCTCGCTGGTAGGAGGATGGAGATGTCTTGAAGAGCTGGAGAGCTGTCAATTGAGGTAGCTTCTTGAAGAGGAAGTGGTAGAGAGAGAGAGTTGATATGGGCTTGCCAGCAGTTCTTGGATATTGGCTACCACTTGCTGGTTCACCTCACCATCTGTAGCCTTCTCCTTCTCCTTCTCCTTCTCCTTCTCCTTCAACTCCATAACAGCCATCTCAACCAAATCTTTTAGTTGTTCTTTTTTTTTTGTTGCTATTATTTTATTTTTTTTATTTTTATTTTCTATTCAATCTCCAACTTAATGATTTTTTTTATTGGCATGCTGTAAGGCAATGCCAGGGTGTTGGTGAGCTCTGCAACAAGTGCACCACTCTCCTTGAGTTGGGCCTGCAAATTCGTAATCCGATTTTCCAATCTCCACTGAGATGAGGCAAAATCTTCAGATTTTATTGATTCATCACGTTGTTTTTTGTTTCTCTTTGCCTTCTGCCGTCGTTTTCGTTTTGCTTTGCCTTCTGCTCCTCTGAGCTTCTTTGTCTCCACCTCACTCGCCATCCTCTTTGTCACTGTCACTCACCCAGAGAAATGGTGAGTGGGAGCCACCAGTGTCCCCAGAGTCCCCAGAGTCCCCAGAGTCCAATGGCTCCCAGTGTCCCCAGCCAGCAGCTCCCAGTGTCCCCAGAACCTGAGTCACACCAATTACCCCCACCTCTCCCCTTGTGCACTACATAGCAACCAATGACCCCCAATGTCCCCAATGTCCCTGATTACCACCAATGCCCCCACCAATCACCCTATAGGACTGCCAGCTCCCAAATGCCCCCACTGTCCCCAGAAACACACCTGTTGTGACCTAAGTCACACCAATTACCCCCACCCCTCCCCATGTGCAATTACCCCCCACCAATGCCCCATCACCAATCACTACATAAAACAGAGGGCACCCAATGGCCCCAGCTCCCACTTTATGTCTGGCATTTTTTTTGTTTGCACCAAACAGTTTGGGAAAGGTCACCTTCTGAGTTATTGGGACATAAGAATTTTGACTTATTCCTATTTTTGTGGTAGCGGCAACTGCGCATAAGTTTGGCAAAACAGTTGTTTGGGAGCACACAAACAGGTTTATCTGTTCCTTTCGAAAACAATGGCGATGACAGAGGAGGCGATGAGCTGGCTGCAGGCCAACAACTTGGCTGATCTCAGCGCAAGCCTGGCCAATGCTGGATTTATTGACCTTCACTCCATCTACACAATCACAGAGAGGTACAGGGCATCTTAATTGCTGTTCAGAACAAAGTTACTGATGACTTGATTTTATTTCTAGTGATGCCCTGGAGATTGGCTTAAATCTCAGCTCCTGCCAGTGGCTGCTCCTTGCCATTAGCCGCATCAATGAGGCAACAGGTCCCTGAACGCCTCCTGCTGGTTCCACCCCTGCACAATCAACCTCAGCCAATTTGACCCTGTCAGCACTCCCTCTGCCATCAAGCACCATGCAGTCAATTGTGCACTGTGGCCAATGCCACCAGTGGAAGTGGACTTGCCATGGGCGCTGCATGACACAATGCATGAGCTGGGAGCTCTGCCTGACCCAGCACAAGCGTGGCCATCCAGAGTGGCTTGATGCTGAACAAGAGGAGAAGAAATGAAAGAGAAATGAGACTAAGGAGAAAAAAAAAGATAAACAGCAAGCCAAGGAGAGGAAGCGACTGAAGAAGGAGCTGTTCAAGGTGCCAGATGTACCACAGGAGAAGGAATGGTTTGACTGGCAGATCCAGGCCGAAATTGATTGCCTCCATGCCAACATCGAGACTTGTGGATGGCTGGCAGTGAAAATTGCGAGTGAAGCCAGACAAACAGTGATGAAGAAATTCACGCAGATGGAAGCCAAGGCAGCAGCAGCAAAGGAGCTGGTGTGGGAGCTATGACAAAACCCAGAGAAGCTGGCACAAGTGCTCAACAAGAAGCTGAAAGAGAAGGAGTTCTTGGTCGATATCCAAATTGAAGAGCTTGATGGTGCCTTCATCAATGAAGTACCCTCCCTCCCCTCTTCTGTTGATGTCTCCCTCCCAAACTCGCAAGAAGGTGCATTGCTGGACAGCATTGATGAATAAACATTTATTTAAAGATACCCACGATATCTATAAAATTTAAAGATGTGCTGTGGGCGCACTTGAGACAAGCAGTCTTTGATGGTGACAGGGATGTCATCTTCAAAGTCGTGCTTGTACTCAAGGCAGCGCTTGAGAAATCAGAATACAAGCTCTGCAGGATTGAGTTCTGGGGAGTAGGGGGGGAGTGAATGATAATGCACACCTAAATGCTTGAGGAAGGCAAGGACGAATGCAGAGCTCCAGCCCTCCACATGGAAATGCATGTTGTTGATGATGAAGAAGTCACCAGGTTGAAGAACGAAGACAGCTGTATTGGTGAAGAATTGTGTGTAGTGCTCCTGATTTGAAGATCCAGTGATGATGTTGTAGAAGATGAAGGGTGTCTGATCAAGGCTCACCATTAAGTTGATGGTGTATGCCTTGCCATTGTGCATGTGATGGCGGAATGCTGTGCCCCAAGTGTTGGCCCCTGCTCTTGCATCTTGTTGGCCAAGAGCTGTGTGATTGACATGCACCTCGTTGAAGAACTTGAGGCAGTAGTGGTCTTTGGTTGGAAGTGAAGAGGCCCAGCGCAGGTAGTGCAGGTAGTAGTCAAGACTGCCCTCTGCTCACCATTTGTTGGGATGCTTGTAGATGGATTTTAGAATGTAGAGATTGAGGTTGTAATGGAGCATGTGGCTGATGTGGCTGTGTGATCCTGTGCCAACAGCTTGGTGGCACTCAGTGACGTAGCTGGAGAGTGCTCTTTCCTTGTTCTCAGACCAGAGGAGGAGGAGGAGGAGGAGTTTCATCTTCTTCTTCTGTTGGATTGATGGTGTGGCATTCCCACATGGCTGAGGCACAAGCTGTCCTTGACAGAGATGGTGGATGATGTGGGAGACAGTACTTGGCCAGACATGGAGAGCAAGGGTGGTGGTTGCCTGTTGCTCACCATGTGCAAAGCGCCTCTGGACTTCCTCCCAGACCCCAGTCTGCCAAACCAGGCTGATAGCACCCACCTTTCTTGTGTGCCATGTGAATCTGACCGCCAGAAACACCCGCAAGAAATGCAAATGAAAAAGATGAAGATGAGCTTGTGCTTCTGCATTGTTGGCTGGTGTGAATCAACAAACCCAAAAGTTTGAAACATGTTGTAGGTGACTGACCTCGTTTCAAACAGCCTAAACCCGAAAAAACGTGTTTTAAATGTTAGAAGTTGAAAAAACCTGTTTGTTCATGTTGTTTGTGAGTTGCCGCTACCACAAAAATAGGAATACTGCAAAAAACCATAAACAAAGCTTCCAGCAAACGAGCCAACCACAAAGCAAGCTTGCTTTGAGTTACCACGAATTTTCATCACCAGCAAGAGTGTGAAAAAAACACCACAATATTACAGTTACCTGCATCTAGGAATATGACAAGCAGTTACAACAAGGACTGGTCATGGATTCAGGTTCATTGTGGGAAGTTGAGGCCATTGAGTTGTGGGCCATAACCTGGTTAAAAAAACATGTGGAAGGAAGTAATACTGGTCAACATATCAACAGCCAATGCGTAGATGCTACACAGTGCTGAGGAGTGTTGTGTGGCCAACCATGTGTACCCTCTTGGATCTGCACTGATCACCACACTAGGCAGGAGGGAAGCAGGCAAAAGGGTGGGCTAATGGTATACTTGGCCTCCCAGGCTGGGTTGCATTTAGTCCCATGGGTAAACAATGATTGCAGTGCTGCCAAGAACAAGTTACATGGTCAATGCAAGACAACAAAGCCCAGCATGCTGGGCAATGTGACAAAAGCCAGACTCCAAATAAAAACCATTAAGATTTACATCACACCAACTTTTCAGCCAGCTCTTCAGTCACCCAATGCCCAATTTATGGAGACAAGTGGTGATTAGCACCACAGTTTTTCAAGGATGACCTCACCTTGACACTCCGCCCTATCGTTTTGGGATAGGGCTCAAAAGCCACCCACAGCAACAATCTGATACAACTCCAAGTTCTTTCTGACCTATGGGATTGTGTAGGCACTACTACAGTATCTTGCGCCCTGATGGCCTTGCAGTGCGTAGTGAGGTATGTATGGGCGAGTAGTCCAGCCTGGTGCGGCAAAAGGGTCATTCTCCTGCTCCTATGATCCAAACCTCGCGATTACCCTCACCCAATTGGAGGAGGAAACAGGCCAGGAAGGTTCAATGGAGTTAAAAAAGACAACAATAGCAACAACGGGGCTGTTGTGCTTGCGGTCGAGCGATGCAAAGAAGAAACAGCAGTACCAAATACCCAGCGGAGGAAGACGTCGTCGTGGAGGATGTCGAAGATCATGTAGATGGTGGGGAGTATGCTGAGGGCGACGAGACCACCGCTGATGACGGCGAAGCAGCGGAGCTGACTTGGAAGGACCTTAAAGTCACCTCGCCTGATGGGAAAACAGTTTTGCTCTACGAAACCTGCGGTCGCGTCAAGGGCCGCTTCCTGGCGATCATGGGTCCCAGTGGTGCGGGCAAGGTATACCATTCTGCGGCTTTGTGCTCACGCCACGTCTTTGCTCACTTAACCTGTTCGCTTGTGTCTCTTTTCTGCGAAATGGCGTTGATGGCAGACGAGCTTGATGAACATGCTCGCGCTCCGTTTGGCCAAAGCCAAAGGCAAGGGCGACCAAATGGTGGACAGCCAGAGGTACAACAAGGCATTTTTAAAGAAAGTCTCGGGCTATGTTATGCAGGTACCTTACAACTTATTATGTTTCATTGGTTGATCTGTTCTACAGAGACTTCACACAGAAAAATGATAATGAACTGGTTCTGGACAGGACGATCTGCTCTTCCCTGACCTGACGGTGAAGGAGACGCTGCGCTATGCTGCATTCCTGCGCCTCTCGGCCAAGATGAGCCGAGCTGACAAACTCGAGCGGGTTGATGAAGTTATCGCCAAGGTCGGGCTCGACCACTGTAAGAACACGCAGGTTGGCAGTGCGCTGAAGAAAGGCATATCGGGCGGCGAGCGCAAGCGACTGTGCGTGGCCATAGAGCTGCTCATGAAGCCACGGCTCCTGTTCCTGGACGAACCCACCTCCGGCCTCGACGGTGTAACGGCGCTCACACTCTGTCGTATCCTGCGGGACCTGGCCCACACCGAAAACTGCACCGTCGTCTGCACCATCCACCAGGTAGTACTCACTCCTGGAATGCTAGGAATGTGAACGACAGGTTGACCGCGTGCGTGTGCCGTGTGTGTCGTTGTTGGGAGCAGCCGGCTACACAGATCTTCAATCTATTCGACGACTTGATGATCCTCAAGAGTGGTCAGGTGGTGTATCACGGCCCCGCTGACCAGGTGGTGGACCATTACGCCCAGGCCGGGTTCCCTTGCCCAATGCACACCAACCCTGCCGACCACATCCGTAAGTAGATTGGCCCAGACCTCAGATCCCCATGACCTGATACAACTGTGTGCGCGCAGTGGACGTTATCAGCCCTGTGCACTTCACACGCGAGGAGATACAAGAAGCAGAGGAGAATGCCGCCAAGATCCGCCAGCTCTACACACCAGCACACGTGGACGGTCCACCGGAAAAGAAGAGAAAGAGGGGCGACGCAGGGACGATCCCATCGAGGTATGTCAGCTGTCACTCCCACCTTGTCGATTGGCTACAAGCTAACTTGCTTGTCAACAACGCATGTGTGGACGCACACACACACACACACGCATGTCCGTTTCAGGCCGTCTTGGTTCTCGCAGGTGTGGTATCTATTCCTGCGATCAATGCAGACCGTGATGCGCGAGCGGATGATTCTCCTGGCGCAGCTGGCGCAGACCATCATCTTCGCTGTCCTGATCGGTACGGTGTTCCTCGACATAGGCACCAACCAGGCTGGCCAACAGAAGCGACTCCCCGTCTTGTTCTTCGTATGCATCAATCAGGGTGTATTCAGCGCCCTGATCTTGATCAACTCGTGTACGCTCTGTGATTGTTTGTGCAGGTGTGTGCATTGTGTATGTGTTGAATGTACGTGGGTGAGTGTGCGGGTGTAGGTGGGTGTATGCGTGCGTGTGCGTGCGTGAGAGTTACTTGACTGATGGTTGGTGTGATCCATACCCGCAGTCCCATCTGAGCGGTTGATTGTGCTGAGAGAGCGAGCATCGGGAGCATACTACGTCTCGGCCTACTACGTTGCGAAGATGCTCGCTGAGGTGGCCGTGCAACTGGCCTTCCCACTGTTATTCTCTTGCATCGTATACTTCCTGGTCGGCCTCCAGGTATGTACCCCACCACAGAGGCTCATGCTGTAATTCCAGTTTTGAGAACTTAATGCACTTCTATATAGGCCGATGCGGGCAAATTCTTCATCTTTGTTTGCTTTATGGAACTGTGCTCCCTGGCTGCGACGTCTCTGGCCCTGATGATCTCCACCTTCTGTCGTACCATCACGCTTTCTATCACAGTTTTACCACTGGTTCTGGAGGTTCGTCAACCTGACTGTTGCCTCCTTGTGTTCATCTCTCACGCGGTTGTTACTGTGTAATTAGCTGTGTCGTCTCTATGGAGGCGGATACCTTCCTCCTTCACGCTTACCGGCCTACTTCTCTTGGCTTGATGCCTTGAGCTTCGTCAAGTACTCCTACACTGGCATTGCCCTGAATGAACTCGAGGGTAGCAGCGCCCCTCTTCTGGTTTCATGACCTACTTGTTGTTGACTCTGCCACGTTGTGTCTTTTCTTCTTGCTTCCCTCCAGGACTCCAACTTCACTGCGACCCTAACGAGCTTGTCGGTGGTACCTGCCCAATCACTTCCGGCGAGCAAGTCATAGAGCGGGAAGGATTCGACTACATCACCATCTGGGGCTGCGCTCTGGTTCTGCTGGCCATGATCGTCTTCTTCCGCATCCTTACGTTTGTTGGTCTTAGATGGATCAAAGGTTAGGGTGGGGCTACTCAGCCACCAATGCACTGCTCAACTGGAGCACTTGAATACCAAGGTTATTCTCCATCACCGCTCCCTGAGACACGACCTCTTTCTCTGCTCGATTGGAGTTGGGGGCAGCTGCTGGATACATCAGGCGGCTAGTCTAAAACCAGCATGCTCCAATTTATTCGCGCAACGTTAGCAGCAGACACAACTGTGCATCTCATCTTTACCACTTCGCCATCGATGATCAAGCCCCTGTGAAACCAACAAGTTTGGTTAGCACGGTGCGGCAGAACTCAGGAGGGGGGGTCTGCGGCGGGGAGGAGGCCGTACCACTCGCCCGTCTTGACGACCCACGTGATCTTCTTGCCCTGCGTGGCCATGCGCGCGTACTTGCTTGTCTTGTTCTTGTTCTGTTCGATGAAGGTGATGCCCTCGATGCGCACGAACCGACACCCGGCCCGGCCCGCGGCGACCGCGTGCCGCTGGCCCAGCACGTCGACGCCGCCGACGCTCTTGTCGTGCAGGGCCTCGTGGATGCGAAGCAGGTCGTCGGTCGACAGCGAGAGCTCCTTCATCGTCGCCGTGAGGAACACGTGCGCCCCGCCTCCGCCTCCGCCGCCATTGGTGGCCTTGACCCAGTTCTCGAGCTGCTGGTCGCCGGCCTCGCGGTAGAGGATGCCCAGCATGGTCTCGTGGATCGACGCGAAGTTGTCGAGCGTGAGATACTCGCCCCCCGTGGCCTGGGCCATCTCCCGGTAGAACCGTTCCACGTCGGCTGGCGCGGCGGTGAAGTCCTCATCTCCTGCGACGCGCACGCCGTAGATGCTCACGCCCTTGGCCTTGAGTCGCTGCACCTCGGCCTGCCAGTCGAGCCTGCGCGTGTTGCCGGGGAAGTCGGGCCGGTGCGGGAGGTCGTCGCCGATCACCACCAAGGCTTTAGTGCTGCCCGCGCGCCAAGACATTCGGCTGCTCTGCCACAGGGCCAGCTCGTAACACTCACCTGCCAGCACACACACACCCGCGTGAGTAATAAAAGCGATAACTAATAAATTCGGTTCGCCACATGTGTGTTGGGCGACGCACCTCCGTCACCACCACCCCAGGTCTCCCGCGTGTCACGGATGAACGAGCAGAGGCGGTGCCGATCGCTGGAGAAATCGAGCATGCGTATGACGTAGGACTGGGTACCGTCCTCCAAGAACCTGTCCTGGTCGTAGTAGTCGCCATGCGCAATCACCCCGATTTGAATATCTGCTCACAAATCAACAAAATAAAATAAAATAAAAGCAAAAAAAGGAAAGTGAGAAATTGGTCACATGGCAGCCCACAAGGGAAAGGGAAAGGAGCGCAACGCACTCGGCACATCGCGCAGGAGCTCTCCGACGATCTGCTCCACCTTCGTCTTGACCTCATCCAGGCAGTCGTACATGGAGCCCGTCGTATCAAAACTAAGAAAAGCAAAAGCGGCGATAAGTGCGCCATGCTTATGAAAGCGAGTGGGTTTGACGACGACGAACGCAAATACGAACCTGAAGACGAGATCCACCATCACGTCCTTACCTCCGTTCCCTGCCATGAACTGGGTCACCGCTCCCCTGTACAGGCGCGTATGTAGGCATTAACAACAGCTCACCGCACGCGCGCTTTGGTTCTCACTCACCAAAGCGGAGAGCCCAGTGTGGGGAGGAGGGGCGTACTTCTGCTGCTGCTGCTGCTGAGACGCTTTGGCGATTGCAGCTGCGGGCGAAGAGCACGAGCAGCCGTTGTGGCCAGCAGGTGAACGGCTTCCTCCAGTCGACATGGGACTTCGCTTCCGCTTGATGGTACAGTTAAGTGGCTACAACACATCCGTGTGTTAGAATGTGCGCGTAGGCGTGCGTGTGCGTGTGCGTATGCGTGTGCATGTGTGCGTGCGTTGCGGAGCGTAAACAGACCATCTGCAGGAACAGGTCGAAGGCTGACGTTGTCGACAAGCAGACCGGCGAAGAAGCTGCTGTCCCGATCGATGTTGCGGACGGTGGCGCCGTTGCCGGTTGCGTGGAGGACGCGTCCGAAGAAGATGACATGGACGACAAGGCGGTCGTGGCCGAGGAGCCCAGTTTCTGCTGCGACGACGACGTGGCTCCCGCAAGTACGAAGTCGTCGTCTTGAGCGGTCGAGTCACTGTCTTCGCCCAAGAAGGATTCATCGCCCATCGTCGGGTTCTCATCGCCGACAGCGCTGTCGGCGAGTCGCTGGCTGGATGACGAACGCCTTCGCTTCCGCCGACGATCGAGCAGCTCCTCCTCCTCCTCTTCGTCATCATCCTCTCCTTCTCCCTCTTTCGCCTCGTCTTCCTGCTGTTCCTGCTCGTCTTCCACGTCCGACTCGTCCATCTTTTCCTTTCCCTTGACGGACGCCTTGGCGTCTCGCTTTCGGCGCCGGCTCCTTTGGCTGCGCCGCTCGTCCTCGAACTCTTTGATCAGCTCATCGCACGCGCACTCTTCGGCCGGCTCCCAGCTGTTGTGCGAGTCGTCCCAGCCCTTCCACTTGAGCAGGTACTCCGTGCGCCCCTGTTGTTGCTTAGAATTAGCTCACGAGCTCTCACAACGCCTGTTGATAATCGTTATAACAATTCTCTTCGTATGTTTATTGTTTATTGTTTTAGTATTTTCGGTATTTTTGTGTGCGTGTTTTTTTTTGATTTTCTTTGATTTTTTTTTTTTTTTTGCAGGTTCGTTTACCTTTCGCCTTCGGCGCGCCACGACTGACTCCACCTCATACAGCTGCTCGTCGCCCGATGGCTGCTGTACGCAGTCCGAGCCGGGCGCCTTCCGCTTCTGTCCCCGGTTAAGTTCGAGATAGCTCTCCTGCGACCGCCAATGCGCCCGAGAGGTGGTGAGCGTACAACTCACACATCACATACACAAACTCACATACACACACGCCACTGTCTTCGGAAGCAGTAGGCCAACTCTACCTGGTAATAAGACAGTTCGGCTTTGGCCCTGCCTTCGAGCAGTGCATCGGCCTCGCTTCCTTTCTGTGGGGCGCACCGGCGAAAGATGAGAAGGATCAGTTTCTTCGTCTTGCTTGGGGTGGAGGTCTAGGAAACCAGAAGGACAAGAGGCGTTGATTGCGTTCCGTACCACCAGCTGAATGAGCGCAATCTTGTAGGCTGACAGCGTTGGCTGCTCGCTGTCGTTTTACCAAAAATAGGAATTAGAACAAGTTGTGGTGGGAGGAAAGCTGAGCGGTGGGGGGGGGGGTACAGGAGGAAATTGTTGATGGTCATCCACTGCACGAGTCGCCGACAATCGAGCTCGCTCGACCTCGTATCTACCCATGCCGCGCAATTTTGTCAGGCTCTCCAGACGGATCAAAGGCGCCCCCCCCCCTCCAATGAGGGGCTGCATCAGCCATTGACAGTTGTACCTGCGCCAAAGTCGGGCAACGCGGCCCACTCGTGGGCCTTGACCATCGACGTCGTGCAGCCCCGCAGCACCGAGACAACGTTGGCCATGGTCGCCTTCTCGCCCAGCGCCCCAACGATCCTCACCGCCGCCTGCGCCTGCGGGGTCATATCGCGCTGGTGGGCACGGGCGCCAAATAGGCAGTTGTCGCACATGCCGTTGCACGCGCCCGTGAAGGCCTCGCCAAAGTAGGCCAGCAGCAGGTGCCGCCGGCATCGCGAGTTGTCCTCGCACCACGCCGTCAGGTGTTTCAGTTTGTCGAGCTTGGTGCGCGCTTGGAAGGCGTTCTTGCACGACGACAGCTGCATGTACATGTGGCGCGGCCTGTCGCCGTGTCTGTAGAACACCACGCAATCGGCTGCGTGAAGAGATAGGGAGATGTCGCACACGGTGAGATTACCATGGTCGGTGGGGTTAGCGGGGAGGAGCCTGCGGGGTGATGGTGATGATACCTTCTCGGCCGTCTCGGCCGGCCCTGCCAGACTCTTGGTAGTAGTCCTCGATAGTGCGCGGAAGCGAATGGTGGATGACAAAGCGCACATCGGACTTGTCGATGCCCAAACCGAAGGCGATCGTGGCCACCATTACCTGAAATTGCCCACCCATCCACTTGCTGGTGTGTGCGCGCGCATCAACCACCAACCTGGTGAGTGAGTCGTGGCGAGAAGAGACCCGCGACTGCCTATGCGTGCCGCACGAGAGAGAGAGAGAGAGAGAGGAGGCCTCACCGCTGCACTTTCTCGCGCTTATCGGGGCTGAGGCCGGCGTGGTAGAACTTGGCCTTGATGTTGGCCTCGCACAGCTTGCGCGCCATGACCTCGCACTCCTTCTTCGACACACAGTAGATGATCCCGCTTTCGTTGTTGTGCTTCTTCTTGATGAAGGAGATGATCTTGCGCGTGACCTTCTTCGTCTTGGGCACCACCGCGTACCTGCTCGCCATGTTGTTGCCCATCCCCCGACACCGCATGACCACCACTCGTGAGCAAATCAACCAATCAAAATCAAAGGCACGCTCTGCCTTGCCACCCACACCCCCGCAAGGCTGGCCGGGGTGGCGCACCTGAGATTGGGGCGGTTGAAGCTCTGCGTAAAGAAGTCGCACTCGGTGAGATTGAGCTGTCGCATGGTGTCTACCTTGCAGCGGTTGGTGGCGCTCGACGTGAGGGCCAAGATGGGCACTTCCGGGAACTCCTTCTTCAGCATGGACAGGTGCTGTGTTGTTGCAACCAACCATGTGAGTGAGTAAGAGACAAAGTATGAGATCCAACAGCGCATAGAGGAGGACCTTGAAGTCAGGACGGAAGTCGTAGCCCCACTGGGAGATGCAGTGACACTCATCAATCACCACCCTGATATCAGCAGCAGCAGCAGCAACAAGACGTGCCCGTTAGAATATCACAGTGGGGAGGGGATGCGAGGAGTCGGATTTGAAGTTCTTGTGGAGGTTTGGGGGGAGGCGCACCGGTCAAGCCGGCCCTGCTTGACCTGTTGGCTGAGAAAGGCGAAGAACCGAGTGCTCTTGACCACCCTCTCCGGAGTGACGAACAAAAACTTGAAGTTGCTGTCCCGAGTCAAATCTGCACCGCCAACAACAACCAACAACGAATGAGCGATTGGGGGGGGGGGCAATAATGGCTGCAATGTACTGTCGAGCGTCTTCTTGAGTTCTTTGGACGAGCGGGCTGAGCTCAGTTCGACTGCGTTGATCCCTGATGCGCGATAGTCGTTAGACCAGGTCGACAGAAAGTCAGCAATCGAGTTGTCCCCAATGTACACCACGCACAACGCATTTCTGGCTATTGAGGAGCTGGCTCGGACACGGCACGCACCTTTCCTTCGCAGGGCGGTGACCTGGTCCTGGATGAGCGAGAGGAGCGGCGAGATGACCAACGTGAAGCCGCGCGTGATCATTCCAGGCAACTGCGCGCGCAAAGAGGAAACTGAGCAAGCTCGGAGTAGGACCGCACAAGCGCGTGGGGTCAAGTTGAACCTGGTACAACAGCGACTTGCCGGCTCCCGTAGGCATGATGACGAAGGCGTTTCTCTTGGACAAGACGCAATTGATCACCTTTCTTTGATTGGGCCTGAACTCCTCGTGCCCGAACACTGTGTAAAAACGGTGTGGTGTGAGGACGGCAGGCGTGGGGGGGGGGATAGCATGGTGGTGGGGAGAGAAGGAGCGGCCTCCTGACCTAATTTGAGCACGTGTTCGACCTCCTGATTCCACGCGAAGTCCGTTGTGTCCCAGTTCTGCGGCGCCTCTGCCATCACCCGCACAAACGTAAATGCGGGTTTTTTGATAACGGTAATAAACAACAATACCGTTAAAAACAGAAAACGGAGATGAACTAAGATGTTTAGTGGGCGAGTACCAAAGGAGAGCGGCTCCGAGTCGGGGTGCAAGTTTCCACAGCCCGTACACAAGTCCCCCGTGCCGCGCAACTGAACTCACCACAGCAGCGGTTAGGCCTCCCGGACGGCAGAGGGGGCGAAGGCTCTACCCGGGTAAGACCAACAGCAAATATCAAAAGGGGGGCTTGCCTTGTTGAACTCGGCGAGCATGGCGTAGCTGGCCTGGATCGAGTTTTGTATTTCTTCTATGGGCACATGGTATTCGTCTTGCAGTTTTAGCAGTGCCTGGAACAGGAACGTCTCAGCCGGTTGCGGCGGCAGCGTCGCCATAGCCTCGGGTCTGGTTGGGCGCACACGCTCCCCTTGGTACCGAGCTTCTTTGATTGTTAGTTTGTTGGAGCGCTCTTTGTTAGGTCCCGAAACGCTTCCGCGAAGAAATTGCACGCCGAATTGTATTGGTGGAGCACACCCCGTTGAGAGAAGTTGTGCAAGGATAGCTTTTTCAATCAAGAGCCCAAACCAGGGGGAGACAAAATTGTGGTAAGGGATGGGAGCGCCAACACAAACACCTACTCGGCGAGACCGGTCCACGCTTCGCTGTGCTCCCAGAGCTGGGACATGAGCCCTCGGTTGCGGCTCACCGGGTTGGGGGCCTGTGCAATCACGTAACACGCGGCACCCAGTTGGCCGTGAGCAGCGGCGCTCCCCGAGCTGGCCTTACTTGTGACTCGCGCACGCGCGCAGGGAGACAGCATCGTCAACTTACCCGTTCGCTGCAGTTTTCGAAGTAGCGTCCGCGCACGGAGGAGGTCTCTTCGGCCAAGGCCGCGAACAGCGTACACCGGGCACCTGCGTCCAACACAAGAAGGACACGCCCCCACCCGCATTGGCACTTGGCATCGCTCACACGCACGGGCGGAGGCCAGCAAGCGCACCTTCTTCTTCGCTGATGAGGAACTTCTTGGAGAGCCAGTTGACGGTGAACGGGATTGGGTTCCACGCCTGCTTGAAGATCGTCTCTGTCGTTTTTGGTTTTTATTATTGTTAATTTTAATTTTGTTAAATGTTTGTTTTATCCCGTGTAAAACTAATTAATAAATAAATTAAATAAAGAGCGAGACAGCACACGGGAGCGCACCTGTGGCGACGGCGCCGGGGTGGACGGCGTTGACGACGACGTTCATGCCTTGAAGACGAAGAGCGAGCTCGTTCGTGAAGGTCACCACGGCCAGCTTGGACTGGGCAAAGGCAGCTGGTTTCGCGGACACAGATACGCCATCAATGCTTGCGCAAGCAGAGAGAGGGAGACACGCCACAACGATGCGCGCGCACGTACGATAGAGAGTGATCTTGGTAGTGGGGGTGAACATGTAGCTGTCGTTCATGATGACGTCCCGCGCGTCCATGTGCGCACGCGACGCCACGTTAACGATCCGCGTCTTCTCGCCGCTGCACGACACGCCCCCAATAATCAGTATCCGCGCGTGCGACCGCAAAAAGTGAGTGCATGAGCTTTACCTCTTCGTGGCGGTTGTGTTAAGGTCCTCGAGCAGCAGGTTGGTGAGCAAGAAGTGGCTGTCACGCACATACGCGCGCGCGGAAGAGTTAGCCCAGCGCCCAGACACGCCACACACATACACACAGCGCGGGAATCGGTACCCGATGTAGTTGACGCCCATGTGAATTTCGAAGCCATCTTGTGTGAGCTGGCCCATCGCTCCGGCCTGTGTGTGTGTGTGTGTGTGTGTGTGTGTGTGTGTGTGTGTGTGTGTGTGTGTGTGTGTGTGTGTGGAATGACAAACAAGCAAAACGACATGTGCGTGCGTGAGTTGCGCTGCTGTGGTCTTGCATAGAGAAAGGCGCCGTACGACTCCGGCGTTGTTGATGAGGAAGTGCAGGGGCAGCGCTCGCTTGGTGAACGCGGCAGCGAAGTGGCGCACGGAGTCGAGCGACGCCAGGTCCAGCTCCATGAACTCGAGCTTGTCGTTCCCCGTTTCTGTCCGCGCGATTGGCGCGATAAAAGAGTGAGCACAACACACGTGCACTCGCTGTGGAGCGAGGCGCGATGGGGTACCCTCTTTGATCTTGGCGATGAGCGGTTCGGTCTTGTCGCGCGAACGGCAGGCTGCACGCACGAAGCGCGTGGTCAGCAACGTGTAGCCCCCCCCCGTGCGGAGATGGCGACGCATACCAAAGATGACGTGGGCGTTCAGGCGCGCCAGGGAGATCGCAGTGTGCAGGCCCACGCCCGACGACGAGCCCGTGACGATCTGTGGGTGGGGCGCAGGTCGCTTGGGGTCAGTGGCGCGAGCATTCCAAGAATGCTAGCGCGCGTGCGCGTACCGCCACTTTGTCGGTGAGATCGTAGAGGTTGAAGAAGAGCTTGACGTGGAACGAATTCCAGAGGCGCTTCTTGACCAGCAGCTCCTTGAGGTATCGGTCGAGCAGCCTGCGCACGGGTTGGGCGGTGAGGCAAAGGCGGGAGGGAGAGGGCGGCGAGGAAAGGGCGAGAGCGCGGAGGTGGTAGTACTTTTGACGTTCGTCGATGACCCTGGGCTCGAGCGAGCTCAGCACCAGCCGCGAGGGGAACACCGGCATCTCTTCATTCGGGAACGCGTAGCGCAACTGTTTCGGTGAGCGCGCGTGAGCGTGTGAGTGTGCCTGCCGACGGCTTCCGTCGCACGGCGATGGGGAAGGGCGCGTACGGCCTCGTGCAGGTTGTGGAATTGGGAGAACCGCTTCACCACCGTCTTCGGTTCCGTGGACGACAAGCTGGAGAACTCGATGTGGTACACCTGACACAGTACAGTAACATAAATACAGATTTAAAAAAAAAAACGAAGAACAAGTCATACAATAATTCCAACAAAAAATAATTACAAAATAAATAAAGAATGAGAAAATAATAAAAGCGTACAGCATAGGGCTCTTCGTCGTGTGTAGAAGGCTCTTCAATGTGCGTGACAGGTATGCTGATATCGTAGACTTGGTCATGGTCGTCGTTAACCGCAGTGGCGGTAGCGGTGCTCTCCTCGGTGAAAGTAGAAGACGAAGAAGAGGATGAAGAAACGGCGAACGAGAAGCCTGTGCTCTTCTTACCGCCACTACTGGTGGTGCTGCTGCGAACAGGAGTGGTGGGGGTCTGCCTATGCGACGCGGCCCGCTTGGCCTGGCGCTCGGACAAGGGCGGTGGGAACGACTCGAACTCCATCATGGCCCTCGGCTGGCCGTCGTTGTGCCTGTGCCTGTCGTCATCTTCGACCTCCACTTCTACAAGGTCGTTGTGCTCCTCGTGGTGGTGGCTGACGTGGTCTGCAGTCTTGGGCTCCGCGGCCGCTGCTGCAGGCTCGACCTTCTTCTTTGGTGCTGCAGGCGCCTCGGTGACTTCAAAGGTCGACGCGCCAAACACGTCGCTCGATGCGTCCTTCCTCTTGTCGCCAAACAGGCCTTCCACGAGGCTGTTCCCGTTCTGATGGTGATGGTGGTGGCGAGCCGCTTCGTGCTGCTGTTCTACCGATTTGACAGAATCGCGATTTTTGAACAAGGGTTCATCACTGAAGAGCTCCTTGTGGTGATGGTGAGTCTCGACGGTCATCGCCTTTTCCTTGGGCACGTCGAATGAGCTGTCGTCGTCCAGTGCGACGCTGAGAGGATGGTCGAATGCCGAGTGTTCCACGGCTTCAATTGCCGAATCCATCATGATTAAGTGCTTGTAGCGGAGCTCAAGAGAAACAAAGACGTTCCCGGAGGTGGCTGCTGATGTGCAGAATCGTGTTTCGGTCAATCAATCGAGTTGGCGATTGATTTAAAGTGCAACAGAAAAGGGAACAGCCAAAGCGCACCGGTCGACACCAAATGACGATCGTCCTGCGGTTGGGCTCGAGTACGCTAACCTGTGCTACACGCTGCGAGACGCGTCATGACGTTTCGTCGATTGTACGGCATGCGCTGGTCCCAGCGAGGCACGCCGCACAGCGCTACAGACCAGCAGGCCCTGTAACGTGTCCTTGATGTGGCCCGCTACTCCAAGTAGACCGGCCAAGAAAGACGAGCAAGGTGTAGAGACAAAGAGACAAGTGCGAAGGAGGTGTGAGTAACCATCGTCCGGCGTACGCCGTGTGTGTATTGTACGCCATCGAACGGCTTCTTCGTTTTGCGTCTGTGGGGTGTTTGTGGGAGAACAGGACAAGAGAGGAACGAGCTTAGGCCTCGAGCTTCTTGGCGTGGCTGGCCTTCTTCTGGGCAATGCGGGCCTGGCGCTGCTTGAGCGACCTCTTGGCGGGGGCCCAACGCTTGGGGACAACGGCCTGGGCGGGGGCGGCCTGCAAAAATAACGAAGAAAACGATTATTAATTAAATGAATCTAATAAAAAAACTCATAAAATGCTTAAAATGAGCAGCAGGAAAGCAACATAGATGGCTGGAGTTAAAGGTTACCTTCTTCTTGTGGACGGGGTCGGCACGGATGGCCTTGTGGACGTTCTCGTAGAGAGACTTGACATCCTCGGGCTTGACGCCGTTCTTGATGTACTGCGAGAACTGCTTGGAGTACTTCTCGGGGTTCTCCTCGGAGAGCTGCTTCATGTAGTCAGCGACGTGGCCACCGAAGATGTACTTCCTGAAGACCTCAGCGTTGAGCTTCTTCTTCTCAGCGGAGTAACCGGCGAAACGGGTGTCCGAGTGAGGGATGTCGAGGCCACCATCGCAGGCACCCTTCATCGCGGCGAAGAGCTTGGCGCCAGTCGAGGTGCGAGCAAGGCCGGAATCAAGGCTGGCCTTGAAGGGCTTGGAGCCCTCAACCTCGTCGAGGTTGTACGACCAGTCCTCACCAGTCACCTCGGTCTTGCCCTGGTACTTGTCGGCAAGGTTGAGCTTGGTCAGGTGCCTGCGGGCGAGCAGGAGACCAGTGGCGTAGCAAGCGGCGTAGTTGGTCAAGCCGGTCTTGAGGCCGTAGCGGGGGAGCTCGTGAGAGTAGGCAGCGGTCATGATGACGTCACCCTTGATCTTGGCGTAGGCGATCTGGCAGATGATGTCCTTGTTGGTGACGCGCACCACCAGGCGGTACTTGGGCGTGTTGTACTTGTTCTTGGCCTGGATGATCATCTTGTTGCGGGCCTGGTAATCGGTCTTACCCTCGCGCCTGCGCCTGTACTTGACCTGGTAGCGCTTGAAGTACGCCCTGTTCTTGACCACCTTGACGAATCCCATGATGCTAGTGTTGATCGATCCGCCCGACGAGAAGGATGAACGATAAGAGGAGAGGGAAAAGAGAGAAAGACCTGCCGCCGCCTCTCCCCACTTTTTGTCCGCTGCCCCCGTTCTAGCGTTCCCTGATTATTCCCGGAATGCTAAACTAATATTTATTCGGCAACATTTTTTATTCCGTAAAAATGCAAACCTACAAGCAGAAAGATGGACCACCCTTGCGCAGATGAAGCGCCAGGAGAGTCTTGTGACAAGCTCACCCGCTTGTGCGACCTACTAGGCATCCGCGAGGAGGAAGTGCTGAACGTGTATCTCGTGGGCAGCCGGCTTTTCAACCTGCACACACCCCTCGCTGACTACGACCTCAAGGTGGTCATCGCCGACTCGTCGGCCTACGCGGGTCCGTCGGACGTGCAGCGGGGCGACGATGCCGGGTTCAGCGTTGACGCACATGTCTATCGCCTGCGAACATTTCTCGAGCGTGTCGAGGACCAGGACCCGCAGGTGCTCACCTGCCTCTTCCTGGGTCCCACCGCCGGCGAGTGGGTCTGGAAGGAAACCGTCAAGGTCGAGCACTTTGTGCGACTGACCAAGCTCTACCGCTCAGTCTACCACGAGGCCGATACCAACTGGTCCAAGGCCTTCCGCCTGTGGCGAAGGAGGGACCGGATCGTGGCCGCCCGACAAGCCGGGAGCGTGAGCGACGCAGACCGAGGCGGAAGGGAGGAGGACAACGACCCCACGCTTCTGCACTATCGCGCGCGCAAGTGCATCGTGCATGCCGTTCGCTTCGCGCACTTTGGGCTGCAGCTCGCGCATCACGGGGCCATCACCGACTAGTGCGCAGCCCCCCTCCACATCCTTTTTTGTTGCGTGTCACTGTGTCTTACACCGCAAGTTTCGTGGTCGTTTGGCCTCGAGTAGCAAGGTCGCCAACGATCTCTTCTACGAGCTCTTGCCCGA
Source organism: Acanthamoeba sp. SK_2022b (assembly GCA_027943245.1). Taxonomy (NCBI): domain Eukaryota; phylum Discosea; order Longamoebia; family Acanthamoebidae; genus Acanthamoeba; species Acanthamoeba sp. SK_2022b. Next base: position 190,414 of record JANDJZ010000021.1, read on the forward strand.
GAGAAAGAACGAAAGCGAAGCTGCGACGTCGGCGGAGCAGCCGCCGTCCTACTATGAGGCCAAGTACGAGCCGATGCTGCGCTCGCTGCTCGGGCAGCTCAAGGCCTACGTCACGCGCGAAGTCAAGCGAGCCGAGGACAAGGCGGGGGACGACCCACTGCCCCTCCTCCTCAACCAGAACACTCAATCACGGAGGTACACGGTACCCGCGCACAATGGACGACGCGTTTGCGCTCATCGCTGCTCTCTTGTTCGGGGCTCACCGCGTACAGGAAGGGGAAGTCCAAGGCCAAGGCCGAGCGCGAGCCTCTCGACCAGCAGAGCGAGCTGGGTCAGGTTCTGGCCTACCTGAACAGCCCCGACGGCGGCCTCACGGGCCTGTGCCGCTACTTTGGGGTAAGTAGGTGAGAGATTGCCTGCATACACACGGCCAGACACCAAGCCAACCCAACCCAACCCCAATCCAACACGCAGGTGAAGGTCAAGCGGTCGCTGGCCCCACCTGAGCTGTACCACCTCACCTACTCGGACAGCTCCTCCCCTATGAGCTGCGCGATCGCTCGCGGTTGCCGCGCGCTGGTCGTGGCCAAGGAAGAGGTGAGCCCTTGGGGTCGTTTGGCCTCGCCGCTTACGTCCATCGGACATGAGGCGCTCATGCATTCCATTCGTTGCTATGCAGGGCGAGTGGCGGGCCGTCTGCTTTCCGTTCCCGAAGTTCTACTACTACGGCGCCCAGCAGATCTTCGAGCGCGGCAACCGGGACCCCTCCCGCCTTCTGCGGCTGCCCGACGATGTCGAGGTGCGCGCTGCACCCGGAGCGGTGCTCATGCCCCCACGTGGTCGGAGCTCACATTATGGAAACGCAGGCCGGGCCGGTCGAGGTCACGAACCAGTTGAAGGGCGTGATGGTCGCGATGTACTGGCATCGCGGCCAGTGGCTGCTAAACACTCTGATGGGTCCCGACGGCTCCCATTTATTTGCCGTCAAAAGAAGCTCACCGCTCGCAGGCACAGCACACGCCTATCCCGCTCACTGATTGTGACATTCGCTCATTTGGTGTGTGTGTGTGTGTGTGTGTGTGTGTGTGTGTGTGTGTGTGTGTGTGTGTGTGTGTGTGTGTGTGTGTAGATAAAACGAAATCTGCATTGCACGCGACATCGAGCATGACATTGGCGGACTACTTTTGGCTGGTGTGGAGACGGGAGCACGAGGAAAGCGGGAGGCGCCGCTACCAGCTACCCCCCACGCCGTCGGGCACGGCGAGGTGGTACATCTTTGAGTTCACATCACCCCAGCTCAAGGTCGCCAGCATCACGCGACCACAGCGACAGCCCACGCTGAGCGACGTCGAGGCGGGCGAGGCCATCACCCTGCTTGCTGTGCGAGACAAGCAGACTCTCGAACTGGTCGACAGAAATGAGCTCGAGTCCGTTGCCGCCGCCCACGGCTGGCCCTGCGTCCCGTGCCACCGCTTCCCTTCGCTTCGCGACGCAGGTGCGCGGCAAGATCCGATCTCACCTATACGTTCACATTTTTTAATATTATTTATATTATTATTATTATTTCTTTTTATAATATTTGATTTGTAACAACGTTGCGTTGTGGCACAGTCAATGCGGCGCACGGACTGCCGTTCGAGGGCGAGGTCAAGGGACTGGTGCTCCAATGCCACATGCCGGCGGAGAGCGGTGCCGGGCGCCGCGAGGTGATGGTGCGTCTGCCCGCGTCCATCTACGTCGCCTTCGCCAACCTCAAGGAGCGACTGTCCGACGAGGAGAAGGGCCTGGACCCCGATGCCTGGGAGTGGAACAAGGTTCGGTGCACCACCGCAGCCCCACGTCTATGCAATGTCGAACTCAACCCGCATTTTCCAGGAGGACTATGACTTTGACAGCATGAACCGGCTTTGCATGCTTGAGCTGGTCCGGTGGCAGTTCTGCACGGGCGACGGGGGCGGCGATGGGCTCAGGACAGAGGCGGAGTCGCAGGCGTATCTCGGCCACTGGGCCGGCGAACACCACGAGATCTACCACCAAGTGCAGCGCACCTTCATCGAGTACGCCACCGCTCTCCAGTCGGCGTTCGACCGGGTGATCGACGGCATGCTCAACCTGGAGCGTAGCGAAGCGCTGCAGGGCAGGCAAAAAGCGAAGCGCGAAGAAAACGACGACGAGCGAAAGAGCGAAAACGAAGAGGGAAGCGGTGAAGCGATCGCAAAGAGGGAGCGGCTGGTACGGACTTCTCTGCGGGTCATGACCGCCGACGAGAAGCGACGGTTTGCGCAGGAGGTCGTGCGCGTTTGCGGCGACGAGACACCGGACAAAGGCGAAGAGGAGGAGACCGTCAGCAGGTACAAAGGGCTGCTGTTCGAGATGAAGAAGGAGAGCTGTGCCAATGCGAGGGAGATCATGGCCAAGGTGCATATCAAGTACCTAGAGGATCTCCTCTTCGCCGTGAAGAACAACAAAACTCTGCTCGTGTAACGACGGCCAGAGAAGAAAAGAAATAAATAAAAAATAGAATTAAAAATAGGAGTCCGGAGAAAAACAGGAAAAAAATAGCATCTGTCACACATCTGCCGCAGACCACAGACACAGATGCAGCGTGGACGCTCAATCGTAGCAAGGAGAGGGGTATTTTCTCCTTGCCCATTTTCTTGGTCCACCTGAATTTAATTATCAATTAATAATGATTTGTGTAAAATATCTTTAAAAAGTTGCAGCCGGTGAGGCGCGGCGCATGGCCAAGCTCGACCAGCCTTTCGCTCCCGTCCGGCGCTGCTGCGAGGTGCCGGGTGGTCGCGGCGGCAGGGCACGCGCGTCTGTTCTCTTCGTCGCCCGTGCCCCGCATGGGCCTACAGGACGCGCTGTCCCACAAGCAGCGAAGCCAGAAACCCATGAACTATGGACAGCCCCACCCGTCCACCCATCCCCACCTCGTCAAGGAGGGCGAAAGTGCGGCGTTGCATTTTTATTTTTATTTATTTATTTATTCAATTATGTTATAATTTTATGTTGCCTGACTTGGCATTACACACTGGCCAGTCACGCCGGGCATCACCGCCAAGGAGTACGCCCAGCGCAGGGCGAACCTCATGGCGCGTCTGCCAACCGGCACGATCGTGATCGTCCCCTCGCACCCGGAGATGATGATGTCCTACGATATCCCGTACCGCACCGCTCCCACCCTCTTTCGCAGGCTTCTACACTCCATCGTCTCCCCATCTCTCTGCTCCTGTCTCCATGCCTGTCGTGTCTGTGTTCAAGTTCGGTGAGAAATGGCTTCGCGCTCATGCGTCGTCGTGGGCACAGGTATGCATTCCGCCAGCAGAGCGACTTCTACTATCTCTCGGGCTACCAGGAACCGGACGCGCTGCTCGTTCTCTGTACCGTCGTCTCTTCTCCCTTTCTCTCTCTCTCTCTCTCTATCCCCCCGTTTCTCGTTGCCTTCTTCGACTCACAGTGGTCTTTGGCTTCATTTCAAAATCAACTCCTCTGGACCAGGCAAGCGGACCGACAGCGAGCCCGTCCACTTCACCATGTTTGTGCGGCCGAGGGACCCCGCGAGGGAGATCTGGGACGGCCCCCGCTCGGGTGTCGAGGGCGCTGTCTCGTTCTTTGGTGCTGACGAGGTATCCCCCTCCATCCTACTGCGACCTTAATGTGACCAAATAAATAAATCATTAATCGACAAATGGTGGAACAGGCCCACCCCATCGGTCTACTGGCCGAGAAGCTGAAGGGCCTCGCCGATGGCATGAAGAACATCCTCTACTCTCCCGACGTCCACTTCGAGTTTACCCACCAGATATACTCCCTCATCCCGCCAGAGAAGAGTAAGACACGTGACTTCTCTACATCACGTCATCGTGTGCTGTCGCGATGCTGAAATGCAAACTAACGCCGCTTATGTTTTTTCTGTGGTGGACTGCAGTCGCTTGCCCGAGGGACATATTGCAGGCTCTGCGATTGGTCAAGTCGCCGGCCGAGATCCAAGTCATGCGCCGCTCCACCGAAATCAGCGGCGACGCCTTCCGCGAGATCATGCGCGCCACCCAGCCCGGTGCGCCCCATTCTCGCGCATGTGTCATCGCAGCAACGCATTGACCATGTTTTCGAGCGACATCACGCGAACGTGGAGCGTGAACGGCAAGTTCTCTAAGGCTGACTGATTTTTTCAATTATTTATAATATTTGTTTGTTGTGTGTTGTTGTGAGGGCAGGAGTCACCGAGGGGCAGCTGGCGGCGCTCTACGAGTACGAGTGCAGGAAGAGGGGCTCGCAGAGGCTCGCCTACCCGCCCGTATTCGCGTCTGGCATCCACGCCAACACACTCCATTACGTCGCCAACGATGACACCATGAAGTACTTTGTCTGCAGCTTCGTATGTGTGGGGCCGCGAACGTGTGTGCGCCGCTAAGAGCGATATGTCCATTTGATGCAGGGACGGGGAGATGGTGCTGGTCGATGCGGGCGGGGAGTACAACATGTTTTCGAGTGACATCACGCGAACGTGGCCCGTGAACGGCAAGTTCACTAAGGCTCAGCTCGACCTCTACAACACCGTGCTTGACGTCCAGAAGAAGTGCATCGCGGTACGGTATACCTCTGCCGTGGCCACCAAACAACACTTTTTTCCTTTTCTTTTTTATTTGTTTTTAGGTGTTTTTTTTTGGCTCACTTGCCAGCACTGCGCCCACAGCTGTGCGTGGCCGATGGGCGCATGAGCCCGGCTGCGCTCCATCAATTGTCGACGCAGTTCATCACCGAGGGCCTCAAGAACTTGGGCCTCATCAAGCCCGGCCAGTCTTCAGGCGTACGTCCACACACCACTACGCGACCACGAACACGATGGCCAGCGCCACTAACACGTTCATTTTAAACAAAATATTAAATGTTAATGCACAGGTGCAGCGATTCTATCCGCACAGCATCGGGCACTGGGTGGGCATGGACGTGCACGACGTGCACGACGTCACCACGCGTGTGCCCTTCAAGCCAGGCATGATGGCCACCATCGAGCCGGGCATCTACGTTCCCGACGAGCCCGACATCCCCCTCGAGTGCGGCCTCCTCCTTCTCTTGCCTCTTGCCTGTGGCCTGTGCCTGCCCACATCGGGCTGGTAGAGCTCACAAAAATGTGTTTGTTTTGAAACCACCCAAGATTGCGCGGCATGGGCGTGCGTATCGAGGACGATGTGCTGATCACCGACGGTGGACCTGAGATTCTTACCGCGAGAGCGCCCAAGGAGGCCCACGACATCGAAGCCGTCATGCGCGACCGCAAGCCGCTGTGACATGTTCTTTCTGGGGCGCGTCATAGCTGCCATTCCATGATCTCGGAGTGACGGTGCCTGGGAGTCTCAAATAAAAAGGGCAACCACACAGCAATCTACCTAACTCGCTTGTTCAACACACATCAATAAGTTCGAAGATGGCTGTCCGCGCTTCGAGAGAGCAACTGTACACCAAGTTCAAGGAGGCCGCCGCCCTGCCGGTGGACGACCAGGCGAAGCTCTTCCTGCGCGCTTTCGCGGTCGATTTTCAGGGCGCCTTTGAGGAGGTCCTCGACGTCGCCAACGAGTGGAAGGTAACCCATCGCCTTTCGATCTTCTTTTGCCCCCCCCCGCGTTTCGTTTTTCTTTTTAGATCAAAAAGAAAAAAAATGTCCTGGGTTGAGCGTTGTCAGGGAACGTGGCTCACCTACGCTCTCTCACACACAACACGCGCACGACGATGACACACGACGCAGAAATATGGAGGCGGCATGGTAGACGAGTTCCAGGCGCATCTGTTCCTGGAGAAGCGCGGCGAGACGCTCACTGTGGCGGCCTTGCGCGAGAAGCTCAAGGTGGAGGTCGACATTGAGAAGAACCGCCAGGTGGCCTTCATCGAGTATGCCCTGTGGAAGTGGGGCAAGACGCTCGTCGACATGTTCTTCCCCGACGTCCCCGTCGATCCCGCCGCGCTCGCCGCGCTCGAGAAGGCCATCGACGACTACCAGAAGGTTCCGATCACATTTATATTTATTTATTATTTTCTGTAAACGCACTGCGCAGTGATTGGCCAATCAATGACGTGGTCGCCGTGTGTTGCGTGCCTAGGTGTTGGCGGTGAGGGCCGCAAGGGAGCAGAAGATGGCCGAGCTGGAGGCCACGGCCGCGCTGGGCGGCGTGAAGGGCATGGCCGCCAAGGCCCAGCTCGAGCAGATGAAGTCCGAGGACCTGCTTGAGCAGAACCGCCGCGAGGTTACCTCCGCCGCCAACAAGCGCAAGGCTCAGAGGGTGACGTTCCCAACACCACCTCCCTCGGCTTGCAGCGCGCCTGACCAACACGCTTGCCCCATGTGTTTCATTGTATCGCCCGCAGGTGGTCGACGACGTGGAGACGCGCAGGAAGGAGGAGGAGCGGAAGAGGGAGGAGACGCTCAAGCTCGAGCAGGCCCGTCTCGCCGAGGAGAAGAAACGCAAGGAGGAGGAGGAGGCGCGTGCCAAGGAGGAGTCCCGCAGGCGTCTCAAGGAGAAGGCTGCCCTCTGGGGCAACTAACTTGGCCGCCTCACCCATGGTGTACCCTACCTGGCCTTTTTTCCACACTTCATCCTTTGTCTGATTGCTCGTGGAGTAGGGTAGTGTGGCGCTACCCAATTGGAGGCAGCCAGAGAAGGAACAAAAAAATACCAACGAAGGCCAGGTCGGGGAATATTAAGTTCTCGACAAAAAAAGGCAAGGCTCTTGAGGGGATTGAACCCTCGACCTTCGCTTTACGAGAGCGACGCGCTACCACTACGCCAAAGAGCCCACCTGGTTTAATTGGAGGAATTGAAAACTGTGCTTTGCATCACCCGACACCCGAAGCGGCACTTCGTCGAACAGTTTTAGCGCAGAATATTCTCTGCTGCCCCGGCATAGCGCGGCAGAGCATCTTACCGGGCGCAATGGAGAGCCTGCCCAGGCACGTACGCTCGTTCTTTCGCTATCGTTTTGCTTTGTTTTATCAACTTATTTATGCAGCGAGCTGTTCCACCACGTGCTCTCGTTTCTCAATGGCTCGCCTCGTACCCTGCTTGCTGCTTCTCACGTGAGCCAGGAGTTCCGCTGCCAGTGCATGGACGAATTCCTGTACAAGGTTGGCCCCTCTCCTCCTTTACCATGCCCTCTATCCCAGCCTGCGCAATGTGTTCATTACTCCTCCAGGAGCTGTGTACGCGCAGCTGGGCGGAGAGCGCGGCCCTGCTGCCTTTCTACGGTGACAGCTGGCGGCGTCTCTACCTCGAGGGCACCAGCAAGGTGAACCCTCGTAAAGTCCAGTCACACGCCTTCGGGCGGCTGCGGAACCTCCACACACTCTTCGCGCGAGAGCCCGCCACCGCCCACCTTCTCCCGCGCCGCACGTAACGCGCCACGCGCCCATCTTCGCTCGGCCTGGTTGGCGAGACACAATCGCTCGCTCAACTTGATCTCGCTGTGATGTGCAGTGCCTACAAGAAGCGGCTGTACACGGTGTTCAACCAGGTCTCGCTAGACCGTGACGACGTGGATGCCAAGGTCGAGCAGGTGCGGGAGATGCTCGCGCAGGCCAGGAAGGAGGAACTGCAAGACGGCCAGCATTCTCTCTACCTGTTTTGTCTCTATACCTTCGCGCAGCGCCTCATCGTACGAACCGTCACTGTGGCCCTCCCTCTGCACCACGCGTCACTGTGCACTCACTGATCAGTGAGTGGCATGTGTTGTGTGTGTGTGTGTGTGTGTGTGTGTGTGTGTGTGTGTGTGTGTGTGTGTGTGTGTGTGTGTGTGTGTGTGTGTGCGGATTGTAGCATGTAGGGAAGGCAGTTGTGTCGTCCCGCTTGGAGATGGCGTTTGCGTTCGCCCATCTGGCCCTGGACCTGTGCGTCGACGAGCCGCAGCTGACTCGCATGACCCTGCTGCACTTCCACACCTCGTCTCCCTTCACGCTCCCCTACCACCCCACACTCCAGGTTCCACACTCGCCTCTCCCAATAAGACACCTCCCCAATCAGGGAAACAGCTCCTGATTTCGTCTGGGCTTGCCTTCTGGTGGCCTTTCAGGACAATACGCCGCTGCGACGGTTTGGCCAACGCAAGGGCGAGACCACGACGCATTACTGTGAGAGCACCAAAGGCCTCGTGACGCTCTACGCTGCGTTTGTCCAAGCGGAGCCCAAACCGGGTAAGTGCCAGGACTTGACTGCCCCTGCAGTCGTTTCTCACCTCGCTCACGCGGCGATGGCGCGGGCTGGGCGAGCAGGCAAGCGACACCCATACGGACTCCGGCAAGCATGCGCGTGGATGGTGAGGATGCTGCACGAACCGCGACATTTCTACTCGCTCCATGCGCTCTTTCACTTCTTCTTGGTGCGTGCGGTGTGCGCGGTCGCGCAGAGGGATGGCGTTCTCAAAAAAAGGCAATCGATGCGTGCGTGCGTGTGGTGTTTCAGACCGCGGGATTTGCGATGCTCAAGCACGAGTTGCGCTTCTGCCAATCAATGGTGGCCGAGCTGAGGGAATGGAAGCACGTCAACCCATCAGGCACAGACGGCGACGCCCCGCTACGGTACCGCATGAACCCAGTTCACTCGGCTGGCCCAGCGAGACAGTTCAAGCCTCACCACATAGACGCGGGCGGTTGCTCGACAGGGAGCGCTGCGACCAGCACATGTGCGAGGTGCCCAGAGAGATGTCGGCGTTGCAGGTGCGCATGGAGGTCCATCTCGCAAAGGTCGAGAAGGCGCTCGCCGGCACACAGAGCCTCGATGCCCAATCCGGGTGGAACCTCACCCACTCCAATCAGCACTGGCCGCCTATCGGTAACCAACACAAGAATCAAGAGTAAAACGGTAGGCTACTTCGGGATGATCAACAATTTGTTGCCACGGTCTACAGAAGATACGGGCAACAGGGTGGGCTCTTTGGCGTAGTGGTAGCGCGTCGCTCTCGTAAAGCGAAGGTCGAGGGTTCAATCCCCTCAAGAGCCTTGCCTTTTTGGATGGGTGTTTTTGATTTTATGCTCAATAGGAAAGGGCCCGTTTAGAGGGCCCGTGCGTCCCTTGACGATTTGTTCCACTCCATCATGGCAGCGCACACGATGAGGTCTTTTGTTTGTCCATGCCAGCGGTATCTTGCCGCTGTGGTACATTCTTCGTCACTACAGCTCTTCTGCTTGTTGATCCTCATCTTGGGCCTCGCATGTTCCTCTGGCGCCCAAGAAACCCGTTCCTGGACCGGCCTGTTCAACACCACCAGCGATCACTTGGGCGTGGCCATCTCTCTCAAGTTCAACTCGACCTCCCCCGCTGGGTTTTCCGTCATCTCCACCACTACCATCAACCACCTACTCGGCAACAGCTCCAGCCCCGCCGCGCCCCAACTCAACTTTGACCACTCGCTCATGCACCCCGTGGGCAATAACGAAGAGGAAGGTTTCTCGGGGCCGACACACACCGTCCTGCCAGCCCCCGCCAACACCTCTCTGCCCCTCACCTTCGCCGACAGCTTCGGCCCGTGTGCGCTCGTGGGCACGTTTGGGGTGCCCCTCGACGCCCGGGCAGTGTTCAGTGCCAACGAAGTGATTGAAGTCAACGCGACCATACGGGTCGAGCTGACTGAGGTAGTCTCAGTCATTGCGAAGAAGGCCGTGCCCGTTCCCTCTGCTCGCACCCAGTACTTCTCGATCGACCTGCCCAAAGACGTCGGCACTGTGACCATCCTGATTAACAGCTCTGACCACACCGTTGGTTCGGTGTTTGCCTTGGCGACGATCGGATGCGGGGCTGACGTCCAGGTGGTCAAGCTCGACCAGGCCAACTCCAGCTCCACGCGTGCTGTTGTGCCGTTCAAGAAAGGCGGTCAAGCGTTCATCACTCTCCAGATGGCCGAAGGGGTGCCCATCCCCGAGGAGCCATCGTTTTCGTTTTCCGTGTCTTTTGGAAGAAGGCACGACAGCTTCTGGCAGCCGTGGCGGATCGGCATAATTGCGGGAGTTGGCATTGTCATTGCCGTAGCCGTCGTTGTGGTGCTTGGAGTGGTTGTCTGGCGGTTCCGCAGTAGACACAACTACCTGTTCATCAACTAAAGAACCCTTGGTGCGCCACTGGTGTAAAAATCTTTTGGGGAATCAAACAAAGGTAAGATAAAGATGCATGCACACTTGCACACACACACACACCCCACCACCACCACCACCACCACCACCACCACCACCACCACCACCTGACCACCACCACCACCTGACCACCACCACCACCTGACCACCACCACCACCAACTGAAAGGTCAGATAATTGCATAATCACACCCTTTTTCTGAACACCTTTCTGGCAAACTTGTTGATCCTTGATGCCAATGGAAACTAAAAGTTGCTATGTTTGAACACCTTTGTCAAGATTTAGCTCCTTGCTTTAACTACAGATTAACCATTTTGCCAGAAAGGTGTTCAAGATTGTTAATCTGTAGTTATTCCTGTTTCTGTGGTAGCTGCCACACGGCAAAACGCCAAAACAAATTGCGGGACAGGGAAAACCGAAACAAAATGGGCAAGACCGTAAAATTGTCGGGGTAAACCGCGTTTTGTTGCCGTTTACCCCGTAAAAACAGCTTTGGAAACTTCCTAAAACGAAAAAACGTTTGTTTTGGCGTTTTGCCGTGTGGCAGCTACCACAGAAACAGGAATAACTAAGCCATTATGAGGAGCTAAATCTTCTTAACAAAAATTGCATATTATAAAATATGGCAAGCAGGTCGGCAGAAATGACAGGACAGCGAGAAACAACAAACACAAAAATCGTTTGATACGCATCACGTATCCTCAGCAAAATGGGGCAGGACTTGACGAAGCTCACCCCCGATGAGCTTAAGGCTCGCCAGATCAAGGAGATGGACGCTGAAATGAAGCAAAAACTTCAGCGCGGCGCCAATTATAACAGTAAGATTAATTTGATTTCGTTTAATTCAATGCCTTTCTGCTTGCAGTGCACCTTAGTCATGATTATTTACCGAGCATTCATCGTTTAGTTTCTTTCCACCATGTTCTTACGCACGAATTGGCCAACAGTGAAAGTTGTCATCAAGGGAGACAAGAACACGGGCAAGACGTGCCTCTGGCGTCGACTGCAGCGCATGACCTTTGTGGAGGACTATCGCAGCACCGAGCAAATACAAATAGCCACCATCGCCTGGGACTACAAAGGTGCGCCTTGCGTGCGTGTGTGTGTGTGTCGCTCGCTCCTCTCCCGCTGTCTCAACCGGCTGACCTGTTGCTACTCGACTCAGCCACGAGCGACAAGATCAAGGTCGAGGTGTGGGACGTCGTCGACAAAGGTGTGTTGCTGCGCGCCTCTCTCTCTGTCTCTCTCTGTCTCTCTCTGTGTGGCTTCGACTCTAACGTGCGAGCAGCGTCGAAGCGAAAGGAGAGCGGGGCCCTGAAGGTAGGCATACAGGGAGAGGACGGCCTCGACGTCGACCTCTCCGACGACGATGACGAGGAGGAGCGCAAGACGCCCAACCTCCCCGCGGCGGCGGCCGGCGTGAACCCGCAGGGCAGCTTCGCCGTGGACAAGCTCGACGCCGGTACGCCGCCGAGAGAGAGAAGAAAGAGAGAGAGGGCTCTGCGCACACTCGCTCACTGGCGCATCGCAGAGACGGTCAACGTGTACAAGAACTGCCACGCGGTCCTGTTCCTGATGGACCCGCGCAAGAAGTGGACCTTTGACTACATCGAACGCGAGCTGCCCAACGTGCCCAAGAGCACCTTCGTCCTCATCCTGGTACCCCACGCCAGCTTACGCGTGAAGCTTCTCAACCCGCGTTGCGTGCGTGCGTGCGTGCGTGCGTGGGCTCACCCTTGCCCCTTTGTCGCTCGCCTCTGTTCGGGCCGTAGGTGAACTACAAGGACGTCCCACAGAACCAGCGAGTCATCACCGAATACGAAATCCAAGAGTTTGCCAGGAATTCGGGTGCGGGGGGCCTCCCGGCGTGTGTCGTTTGCGTGGGCCCCGCGCGTGCGAGCTGTGCGTGTGCGTGCGTGCGTGCGTCTGATGGGCGTTTTGCTGAGACAGGCAAGTTCGTGCGATGCTTGGAGTGCTCGATGCGAAACTGCTACGGAATGAAAGGCATTCGATGCTTCTTCAACCTGCCCTTCCTCAAACTCAAGGTGTGTCGTGTGTCGTGTGTGTGGTGTCGTGTGTCCTGAGTGTCGTGTGCTGAACGGCTCGTCTTCCTACAGAGGCAATACATCATCCAGCAGCTCAAGGAGAACGAGGCCGACCTCGACGCCGCCGACCAGGAGCTCGACCTGGTCAACTCCGAACAGAACTACGAGTTGTACGCTTCCTTTCTGTCCCGTGCAAAGCCACGCACACATCAACAAAGCGCGCTCGTGCACGGGGCTGACTAACACGCATCGTTGGGGGGACAGTTATCTCAAGTGGCTGGAGGAGAACCGCAAGAATATGAAGGCCACTGCGCAGGCGACGTCGGTGCTTCCCGACGGCCCGCCCCCGAGGGCCGCCATCGATTCCTCCAAGACCACCGTACGCGACGCCGCGTTCATTTAATTTATTTTATATTTTTTTAAAATATTCCTTTTATTTTTCGGCTATTATTTATCGATTTATGTTATGTAGTGCAATAATTGCCTCTTTTTATTTTATTTCTGACTTTTATAATATATTTGATGTGCGTGTAGGAGGTGACTGCGGCGTCCCTCGCAGAGGACCCCAAGATGCAGAGCCGTACGCGGAGCGTGAGCGTGCCGCAGAACCCCACGGCCGGTGGGCCCGCGCGTCAGCCCGCCAAGCAGCCGCCCGCTCCCGTGGCCAACACCGCCGGTACACCCAATTTTTTAACTATTTTATGCAATTATTTAAATTTTGTGCATTTTCGCGTTATTGTATATATTAATATTTTATTCACTACTTTTTATTTTAATATTTCTTTCCTTTTTTGCGTGGCTGGAGTGAGGGGAGGCGTGGCCGGAGGCTTTGGTTCGTACTCGCACGCCCTCCCGGGGAAATCCTCCACTCAGCCGTCGAACGCCCAAAGTATCGCCTACGGCCTCTCTTTATTTATTTTATTTCATTTCATTGATTTATATTTTGTTATTTATTTTATTTTGATTTATTGCCTTCCCCCTCACCCACAGGCACCACCCACACACGTACAGCAGCCCCCGGTGCCGCTGCTCCACGACCGACCCAGCAGCCACAGCCCACCACGCCACAGCGCCCGCCGGCCTCGGCGCCGCAAGCGCAGGTCACTCTCGCCAATCGATTCGTTCGCTCTCTCTCTCTCTCTCTCTCCCCCCCCCCAACCGCTGGGCGTTGAGGAGTCGAGTCCTGACCGTTGATTGCCTGCGCGCGTGTGCCCGATGCAGGCGGCCAAGCCGACGCCGTCGCCGTCGCCGGCCGAGGGCGGCCTCATGTCGTGGACCTCGAAGCTCTTCGCTTCGCCCGCCAAGCCGGCCCCCTCCGGCGCCGCCCCCAAGCGCGAAGTCCGTGATGGTGCGCTCGCAACACCTCTCGCGCGCTCACCACTGCTCGACACGAGCCCTCAACCAATGTGCGCGTGTTGTGTGTGTGTGTGTGTGTCCCCTCAGTGGTGGCGGACCTGCAGAAGCTGGCCAAGGACCCGGCCGCGCGGGGCGCGCAGAGCCCGACGTCGGTGGAGGACTTTGTGCCGCCGACGGAGGGCGGCGACGACTTCTGGGGCGGCGACGATGACGACGATGACGATGACGCCGGCGGCGGCAAGGCCAACGCCGACTCGGATGACGACGACGACGGCCGCTCGCTGATCGCCAAGGACGAGGACCTCGACGACGACGATGACGACGACGACTATGGTGTCGACAAGAAGTCGTCCGCCGCGGCCAAGGAGAAGCTGAAGCGGGAGCGCGAGGAGCGGGAAAGGAGGGAGCGCGAGCGCGAGCAGAGGGAGAGGGAGCTGCGCGAGAAGGAGCGGCAGCGGAAGGAGAGGGAGGAGCGCGAGAGGCGCGAGCGCGAGCGCGCGCAGGCCGAGGCCCTCCGCCGACAGTTTGAGCAGCAGGAGGCTGCGGCGGCGGCAGCGGCAGCGGCGGCGACCCAGAAGCCCGGCGGCGGCTACGAGCAGGTCAGCGACGAGGACGAGGACGGCGGCGGCCATGGCCACGGCGGCGCAGGCAAGCCGGTGTCGGCCGCGGCCAACGGCGGCCAAGCGGAGTCAGCCAAGAAGCAGAAGAAGGAGAAGTCCATTTGGGGCACGAAGGAGGAGGACAGCGACGACGACGACGATGATGACGACGACGACGACAACGAGGCGTGGGGCCTGCCGCCCAAGAAGAAGAAGGACGACGACAAGAACAGCAAGGCCGGCGGCAAGAAGAAGAGCAACCCGTTCATCGTGACCAACGACGAGGACCTGCCGTCGGACGACGACGACGACGACAACGACAAGGCCAAGCAGCCCACGACGCCCCTCGGCGGCAAGTCCATCTCGGCCTCCATGGGCAGCCTCCCCAGTGCGCGCCTCCTCCTCCTCCCTCTGGTCATCAAGTCGAGTTGCTGACGTGGCAGCGCTCGCTGGCCTCCTGTGTGTGTTTAGGTGTCGGTGCGGCGAGCCTCGGGGAGAGGCGGGAGAGCAGCGATTCGATTCCGCGCGAGAGGCGGAGAGAGGACAAGGAGAGGGACAGGGAGCGCCGCAAGCGACGCGACGACAGCTACGGCGACCTGGCCGACGCCTCGGGGACCACCGGCACGCCCGAGGGCGAGCGCAAGGAGCGCAAGTCGCGCCACCGCCACCGCGAGCGGGACGGCAACGACAGGGAGGGCACGCCCGAGGGCGAGCGCAAGGAGCGCAAGTCGCGCCATCGCCACCGCGAGCGGGACGGCGAGAACGGCAGCGGCGAGCGGGAGTCGCGCCGAAGCGGCCGCAGCAAGCGATCGCACCATCGTTCGCGTTCGGCCTCGCCCACGCCACCCTCTTGATTTGAGCTCCACGCCTCGACATGTGTTCTTCATGTGGATAAATGCAAATTTACTCTTGAACAAGATCAGATTTGACGGTAGCGCCTCATTCGGAATCATAAAATGCTTACTGAATTGACACAGCGGGAGTGAGCTTGGGGAAGATGGGGAGAACGACGGTGTGGATGGCGGGCACGACGTAGCCCTCCATGACAGTGTCGATGTGGCTCTTGAAGGCCCACCACAGCAGAGCGAAGACGATAACCGGCACGAAGAATCCGATGATCGACCACAGCAGGCCGAACCAAGATCTGGCGGCAGGCTTGGATTTGGTGGTCGTGGCCTTGGCCGGAGCTGCACTCTTCGGCTTCTTGCTGTTGCCGCTGCCGCCACCATTTCCCTTCTTAGGCGTGCTCTCGCCGACCTGCTTTCGTGGCTTCTTGTTGTCTCCCATCTTTGCGCTGCAAAACAAAACAAACGAATAATTATGCGCCAATAAATAAATATTTATTATTATTTGGTTATTCTGATTTGCCTTTTGGCGGCGCTTTGCTCACGGCAGGCGCGCGTTCGAGTGGTCTGTTGCTCTCAATGTAGGGGTTGCCTTCAACAAACTGGGGCGCACAGTGCGTGAGATACAGGCTCAAACTTTGCGTGGGAGGGGGAGGGGCGGACTCACCTTGCCAAGAAGCAGCACGACGGTGGACAGCCCCACAAGCCAGCACAGGATAGAGACCAGCAGCATAACTAAGCTTCCTCTTACTTTCGAAGATGAACTTCAGTGTGTGCGTGGCCCTGTCTTGTTTTGTCTGGAATATTTTCTCTTTTTTTCTCTTTTTCTTTTTTCCCCACGCGGCCACTCGTCACGAACTGATCTCGAGCACCGTCGTGGCGTCGGCCACCAACACGTCTATGCCGCCGGCCAGCGTGGACACCAACGGGAAGGACGCCCGCACCAACCTGTCGCGTGTCACAACGTTCAGTGAGACACACGGCATGAGAGCGCACGAAGAGGCGAGGCCTACGCACCGGTTGGCGAACTGGTGGCCGGTGTCGCCCTTCTCGGCGATGACCACGACGGGCTTGCCGCGATGGGCGTTGAGCGACGAGAACTCGAGCACGCGAGGCGACACGTTGATCGAGCCCGGGTACCGCGCGCGGGCAAAGGCCTCGGGCGCGCGCACGTCGATCACCACGGGCGGCTCGCGGAACGACACCAGGTCCTGTGCCCCGGCGCCCGCCAGTGTGAGCTTTCACACACGGGCACGGGGGAAGGGGGAGGGGAGGCGACTGACCTCGAGCGAGAGGGAGGGGGCCATGCGCTTGGCGAGCGCGTCGAGCGGCGTGCGCTGCTCCCACCACCGGAGCGCGACCGGGGCGGGCTCGATGTGCTTGCGCGTGTAGAGCGAGGGAGGCGTCGCTCGGAATGCCGCCAACGCACGTCGCACAGTCGACTCCAAATCGATGCCTTGAAAATAATTAATTTAAAATAGAATAAACAAAACTAACTAACTAAATAAATAAACAAAAATAAACAAAAATAAACAAAAATACGCCAATAAACACGAGCCAGAGATAAGATAGGCAGGCGAGAGGAGGCATACTGCTGAGGGCGGAGCCACCGCCGCTGAAGAGGATGATGCAGTGGTTGAAGTCCATCGGGAGGAGGGTGGCGCGCAGCTGGTGCAGGATGGCGACGGCGATGAAGTGGGTGAGCGCGGGCGAGTGGACCAGCAGCACGTCCCACAGCTTGTAGACCTGGTCGAGCGGGAAGATGTGCGCAAAGAGCGTGAGGAACCACGAGATCGAGTACAGGTCTGGCTGGAACCCGACGTCGGCCAAGTGCGTCGCCAGCTGCGGGTCTGCCAACGGGCCGTCAGTCAAGCCGGCCAGCCAATGGGGGAGAGGGGCGAGTCGTGGGGGGAGAGAAGGGGGGGGGGCACCGTGGTAGGCCAGGAGTTGGCGGAAGGTGGCGAGGTGCTCCTGGAGCGGGACGGTGTTGTCGGGCAGGAAGAAGTTGGGGAGGTAGCGCGACGTGAGCGAGTGGAGGCACCAATAGGCGCGCGCCTCCCTCTCGAAGTTGAGGGTCAGGAACGGCGCCAGCAGCGAGTCCAACCCTAATTAAGGCAATGGCGCCCGTCCCATCGTCAGCACGACCACCACGACCACAAAAACCACGACCACGAAAACCCATGACGACGACCACAAAGACGACGACCACGAAAACCACGACCATGACGAACGGAGTGTTACCTTGCCAGTAGACCTGGTGGCCCTTCTGGGCAAAGACCCAGGCCTTGAGCAGGCGTCGCAGTTTGCGGTGGCCGTCGGGCGAGGCCAGCAGCGGGTGGTACTGGTGACACCGCGGGATATCGAGGTCGATCTGTCGGTCGGCGGGACCCTCGCCCTCCTTGTCCAGCGCGTCGTAGGACCGTTGCATCTGCACGTGCATGAGGACGAAGCGTGGTGGGTGAGCGACCGACAATAAATAAATGAACATTTAAAATCAAGTATTAAAATTGATATAAAATATTATTAATAATAAAGTGTGCACGGGACAGAGGTACCTCGTCGTCAGTCTTTTCGTGCAGCCCCAGGAGCACGGTCCACACTTCAGCCCGCAGGACCTGCGGTATGTCGATGGCGGCCGCGCGCACGATGTCTCGCACCACGGCCTCGCGTCGCGGATCGATCCGACGTCCTGTGGTCATATTGTGTTAAATAATAATAATAATAATACTAATATAATAATAATAATATAACAATAAGAAATGAGTAATAATATGTGTACCTTTGCCGACCTTGCCTTCGGTGTCGAGCAGGCGCTGGAGGAGATCGCGAAAGACCTTGACGCGGTGGCGCTGGTAGTCGATGTCCTTCTCGCGTTGCTCCATGGGCACGTACTTGCCCTTGCCCCGCTTCCACTCCTCCATGCGCTGCACGACCGACCCCGCCTCGCCTCCTCCGCTCGCTCCTGGAGCTCCACGGCGAATGCGGTGTGAGGCGACCACGCCCCACTCGGCCCACCCACCCATGCGCGCTCGTGTGTACCGTCGGCGAGCGCGTTCTGCTGTTGAAGCCGCGCGCGGAGGGAGTGCAGGGATATGGCCATGATGTCGTCCTTGTAGAGCATCTCGGCGCCTCCGCCTCGCTTGGCCGTGGCCTCGGGCTCGGTCGTCGACGCCGTCCCGTTGTCCGCGCCCGTCGCCGCCGTGTTGCCGTTCGCTGGCGGGAAGCCGGCTGTGTCCTTGCTCGCCGCGCGCACGATGGGCACGACTCGAGGGACACGGAGGATGGGTGGCTGCGTCTTGAGCTCGGCGGCCAGCTCCGACTCGATGTCGCCTCCCGCGAGCTTCCAAAAGTGGTAGATCTCCTCAACCGGCTCCTTACCCAGCGGGTCCGCCTCGCTCTCCTGCGCTGGTTTGCCCGTCGCCCCGTCCACCAGCGCTGGTGCCGCCGCTGCGCTACTTTTTTGCCACGTCAGCAAAAAGCATTTGGCTAAGATTTAAGATTAATTTTGTAATATTTTTCAGAATATTAAATCGTTTTTGATAGAAATGCATGTTGTTGCGATCGTTTTGTCATTTCATTTAAGGTGGAGGCGGCACCCGCGAAGGGGCCTTACTAAAAATTAGTGAAGGCACATTGAGTGAGCCAGCAACACGGTGGTCTTTAGTAAAAGGCGAAAAACCAATACGTTATGCTGCTGGCTCTGTGCAATGATTTTCACGGCGCGGGCCCCTCCCACTTGTAGCCCCTCCCTCGCCACAACTGTTATGGGTCGCCCAACTCCGAAATTTCAAACCTCCGAAAATTTTGGCGGACAGAGAGCGCAGATGATGATGACCGTGAGAGGGCGGAGTGGTGACGTGCCTGTCGTTGCGGGGTTCGGCCTCGGAGAGCGAGTCGGCGTCGGGATCGACGGTGGGAGGCTGTCCGGCCAGAAGGGCGTCGATGTCCACCATCTTGAGGAGGCTGCATTTGAGGAAGGGCTTCTTGAGCCACCGTTTTCGCTGCCGCTCCCTGTCCCAAGTAGTAGTGGAGAGAGGAGAGAGAAGAGCGTTAAACAACGCTGTCAGCCAACGGGCGAGGCGCGAACGCGAGGAAAGCCGTTAAAAGACCTTTCGTGGAGCGAGTCAAAGTAGGGATGCGCGAGTAGCGTGTGGGCGTCGATTCGCTTGGAGGGATCCGGCACCAGACACGAACGTATGATCTCCTTCAACCCATCGCTGAATCCGACAGCCAGCACGCACGCGGAGACGGTCTCACGAAATGAATAAAAAGAAGATCGGGGCCGCGAGGGTGCACAAAGCCGGCTACCTGAGCTCGGTGAAGCCCCTGCGCTCCTTGAGCCAGTCCTCGAGCTTCAGCTTGTGTCGCTTCTGGATGAGCGACCTGTTCTGTCGTTTGTACGGGTCGTACGAGGCCGCATACAGGTCCTGCACGAGGCCATGGCCACACATCAGCAGCTGGACATGACATACGCATGGCACACACACACACACCACACACACACACACACACACACACACACACACACACACACACACAATGCAGGGCGAGGGTTCACCGGAGATCCATTGCCGCCGAAGGAGAGGAGCGGCGTCGTGGGGGCAGCGGCCAGGGCCGCCCGCGCCTCCTCGTCCTCCAGCTCCGCGTCCTCGTGCCCGCAGAGATCGAGAACCGCGCGCGCGATCGCCTTCACGTCCTTCCCCAACTCGTGCTGCGTGTGACGGCCAGAGAGGTGAGACAAAATGAGACGAGACGACGACAGAGAGGGCCACGCTTACCCAGGGGACCTGCCCCTGGGTGAGCTCGATGAGGAGAATGCCGAACGCCCAGACGTCGCTCGACGGGTGGTCGTGGAAGGTGTGCTCAGTGCGCGTGCTGAAGCCCGTGGCGATGAGCTCCGGCGCGAAGTAGTTTGGGGTCCTGCGCGAGCACACTCAGCGTCAGCACTGGTGGAGGCACACATCGCCGAGCCCCCGACCAGCGCCGAGCGGCGGCTGGGTGGCCGCGCACCCGATCGGGAACGACACGTTGGGCCCGTGTTTCTTGCTGGGCCTCGTGCAGAAGTGGAGCCCGTAGTCGGCCAGCTTGATGCAGCCCTGACGAAGAGGTCGCCATAAAAGGCGGAGGTCAGCTCTTCCTTGCGGTCTGGTGGTGGTGGTGGTGGTGGTGGTGGTGGTGGTGGTGGTGGGTGTAGTGGATGAGTGCATGGTCGGTACTTGTGAATCGAGTAGGACGTTGGCGGAGGAGATGTTGCGGTGGGTGATCCCCGAGTCGTGCAGGTGTGCCAGCGCGCGCAGAACGTCAAAGGCAAAGGCGCCCAGCTGCTCCTCTTCGAACCCGCTGTAGGGCATAGAGCAAGAGGGACAAAATGGCAAGTAGTGAGTACATTGAGGAAAGCAGCACGGCAAGTCAAGTCGCAGGTGGCGTGCCCCCTGGTATGGTGATGCTTCAAGAAGAGCTCCTTTCGCAGCGACCCGCTGTAGTGCTCCGACACGAACAGCAGACGATCTGGCCAGAACAGTTTCAATTTATTTTATATTAAATAAATATTTATTTATATTTGCCAAATATAAACAAATAAAAGGCTGTACCATGCTTTGATTTCACGACGTCAATGTAGCGGCATAGTTGAGAAGAGGAGACAGTAGATTTGAGAGTCTGGAAGCGATTAACGATGGTGGTGACGGGAGGGGGCGAGCGATCGAGCTCATCCTTTTCCCGATTAGTCGCGTCGGGTGCAGCGATTCGCTTGGGCAACGCGAAGAAACCCTTCACTCCCAGGCACAGCTGTGACGCAGTTCCTTGTGGCGCTGCTGCTGGGCCCGGGCGGCTGCTACCCTCGGGCGGCCCTCTCATCTTGTGCTGACGGCCAATAAAGCGAAAGAAAATGAAAAATGAAAAGAAACAAACGAAATGATTTATGATTAATCTACAAGGAAGGGTGCATGCATCATGTGTAGTGGCTACAACTAGTAGCTCTCGCAATCGTCACCGACAGAAGGCAGAAGATCGGAAGAGGTGAGCTCCTCGTCGTCGAAGTCCTCCATTTCCATCATCCTGCTAGAGGCCAGTAGCGACATGAACGAGCAAGAAACGTGCGCGGTTGCTCTCCCTCGTCTGGCGGCAATCGGGCTGGTCGAGGGGCTGTCGGAGAGGAGGTCGGCCAGGAAGTCGTCCTCGTCTCGGTTCACGTAGGACATGGCGAACTGCTGCAGCCGTAGCTCCTCGAGCTCCTCGTCCACGACCTGCTGCCCGACGGGCGGAGGCACTACGCCCTCCCTGACCAGACGTTCGAGTTCATGTAGGCAGTCGAGGATCTCCAGCGACTCCGCCTGGTCCAGCTCCACGGACTGGGGGAGAACCAGCTGCTGGTCCCACTCCCCAGCAACCTGGCTCTCGGCGCCCTGGATCGAGGCCGCGACGGCGGCGCGCTTCCTCTTGTTCGGACGAGGCGGTCTACAAGCCGGCTTGCCTGCACTCTTTGCTTCGCGTCGTCGTCGCTTCGTTCTTTCTTCGCTCTTCTTGGTGCTGCTTCGCTTTCGCTTTCGCTCTTTGGTCTCCTTGCCTGCGAGATCCTGTCCGATTTCTTCCTCCTTCGTGATTGTTTGCTTGTTCTTGGCGCCCTTCCTCTCGGGCTTGTCGTGGCGGCGACCTCTCTTCCTGCTCTGTCGCGTCTCCTTTGCGCGAGCGGCTATGCCTTCCAGTAGGCTGTGCACAGAGCTCTGACTCTCCAAGCCTGCGAGTAGGCGTGCCCCTAGGGAGCAGCTCTGAAGGGTCGAAGTAGTCGTGACCAACGAGGCCGTGGACGCCGCAGCCTCGCCCAGCTGCTCTACTCGAGGTGGTGGCAAGTTGAAGTGAGCCGAAAGCTCTTGCAGTCTCTCGACCGAGAGCGAGTTGGGAGCGGTCGTGGCCGTGGTCGAGGGCGGAGCTGCAATGGTCGTAGAGATCGACATGCCGTGCTGTCACGAGTGGGGTGGAGTTATAGTTGAAGGCGAAACCGGAGACGTGTAGTGCCAGCTGTCAGTGTTGCGCAGAGTGTGTGCTTGAAGCGTAGGACGAGGTTTGAATCGATTCAGGGATATTGGTTTAAAAGAGCCAAGCGGCGAACCATAAAGCGACATTGTAATCGCCCTCGCTGAGGTGACCAATCATTTTGAAGATGACTGCAACGTTGCTTGTCACTTCTTCTCTCTGCTCGGACCGGCGGGCTCACAGTCAAAAGCAGCAATCCATCCTAGCAGCGGTAGACACAGCTACGCCCTTGAACATGTTTCGTCCGTGAAGCTGCGCAAGTAGAGGTGTGCCGTGCCAGTTCTGTGCCTGCCCATACAAAGCCACCTGAGCGGAACGCATGCAACCGGTCAGATCCTTGACCCCCCGCAACTCCACTCCCCGCAACGCCAGGGCAGAGATTAAAATAGTCATAAAGAAAAAAGAATACAAATGTATCAATTACTTACAACTTTTATTGTTATTCGATTTTTGTTGATTTTTGGTTTTGATGTTGCAATAAATAGTATCACATTATCAACAGCTTCATCGCCACTTTGCCTGACGCCTCTTTCTGAAAGAAGACGATGAGCTCTCTAGATCTGCTGCTCGTAGCCAGCCTTGTAGGGGTGTCCGAGACCGTAGAGCACACCCAGGAATTTGGAGTCGTCGAGGTTGTTCTCGAAGAACATCCTCTTCATCTTGAAGAAGGTCGCGCTCGTGAGCAAGCTATCGCTACCCGCCTGATGCTGCGGCCCGATCCGTTCCACCTGTCCGCGTAGCAGCAGAGAAAAACAAAAGAAGTAGAGTGAGTACTCAAGGCATCAGAACAGGTTTCGAGTAGGAGAAGGAGTACCTCGAGGTCGTTGGCCAGCTCGTTGAGGCCGCCCTTGAGGCTCTTGCAGCTCTTCATTAAATATTTGATGTCGTATATACAGGGGAAGTAGGCGTGGATGAGCTCAAAGAACTCCTCCTCCTGTGCTGGCAGCGGTTTGCAGGTGAGGATCTTCAACAGGTAGCCAAAATCGTAGCCGCTGTGGAAGGAGATCCACTTGATCCGATCGTCCAGCACGACCCCGGAGCTCGTCAGCAGCTCGCCAAAGTGAGACACGTCCACGCCGTGCTCCTCGTGCCTCTTGAAGTTGATCCCCGACCTCGTCAGCAGATCTATGGAGTCCTGCGCGTACATGTCCTCACTGCGAGAGCAGGTGTTGTGCGGCGTGGTCATTAGAGCAGCAGACAAAGTAGCAAACGTGCAAACGAAAATAAAAATTAAAAACAAAATAAAATAGGGTCAACAAGCATCATGGATGACGCGTAGCCCCATAAGATGCGCGAGAGATAAAGACTGAATTGAGAGTTTTACCTGAGGCTGAACTTAAAATTAAATTGCCATGTGGCGACTCCTGGTGGGAGGCGGCCCTCTCCGTCCGTAAATGTGAGCCCTAGCTGGATGATCTTGAGGAGATCCACATTGCAGCGCAGTGTTTGATAGTGGTACTCGGAAGGACTCTTGAAATTACCAATGGGTCGCGCTACGATCCCTGGAAATTCAGTGTCCTACAAAGAATCCTGGGTGAGATTGCTGCGTGCGGATTAAATAAACGTTATTATTATTGCGCGATTAAAATAATGTATTCGTAAGCTCGCTAAACTAGGCCTAGGGGATGACAGCAGGAGAAATGGGTGTTACAAGCGTTTGGGGGGGGGGTAATGTAATCAAACGAACCATAGCGATGTAGGGGTAGTCCTCCACTACGTCTCGAATGTGGGCCATCTCCTCCTCCAGGTTTTCAGCCCACACTTCCCTAATTTCTGGTTCCAATCCATTCGAATGCGATCCCATCTCGTTCCACGCTGACCGCGTCCCTGTCGCAGCCTACAGACTTGGCCGGTTCGTGTTCTCGCTGTTCTGCCGTTGTGGCCTGGCTGCGTGTCGTTTCCGGTTTTTCTGTAGACAAACGCTCGAGTTTCTTTCTTTCAGTTTGACAGCCAAAGGAAATTCTGTGGTCAAATATTTCCTCGAAATACAAAAATTAGACAAAACGATTTAATCAGCACCTCCGCGTAATTGCGTAATGGACGGAAGACCGTTTGCCGCTGGCCGACGCGGCGGTGTACCAAAGGTGGTTGAGTTTGGATCCCTGCCAGATACGCTGGAGGAATGCGATGAAGATGAATGGAAGAGGGTGTTTGGCATTTTCCTTGACCACTTTTGCCTGCCTCAAATCGAGGGCATCATCGAGAAGGTTGACGACACCATCCACTACGGTGTGACCATTAGGTACGCCAACCTTTCAGAAAGGCCGGTAGATGTCTTGCCTATTTAATCTATTTATTTCATTTTATTTACTTTCCAACTAATTTTATTTATTTAAATGACAGTTTTGTGGACTTGATGGAGATGAACATGGTGGCGGCCCACATGCTTATCAAGTACCCGGCGCGGCTGCTGCCGCTCTTCGACAAGGCCATCTGGGAGCTGCAGCTCAAGTGGATCGAGGACCTGCCCCTGACCGACCCCAAGCGCAAGCGATGGCGCGCCAAGTCCCACTGCCACGCGCGCATCACCCATCTGCCGGCCAACGTGCCCGAGCTGTGGAAGACCAAGCTACCGCGCTCCTGCGACGTGGGCAACTTCATCGAAGTGCGAGGTGCGCTGTGTGCCCCTGTACGCCCACACACTCCTGCACACTTTCTCATACGACACGCACACACGCGGACACTACATGATCGTAAATCAGGAACGGTCATTCGCACGGGCATGATCAAGATGCTCGAATGGGAGAGGCACATGGAGTGCGCCAAGTGCAAGCACCAGTTCGTGGTGCACGCCGACCCCGAACAGTACAACAACTTTCCCCGCATCACTCGCTGTCCTTCTGACAAGGGTACACCGAACCGGCCACCTTCACTCCGAGCCACTTTGGCCTTGGCGCCTCCTCACTCTGTCACACACTCCCACTCCCATCGCGTGCAACACACACACACACACACACACACACACACACACACACACACACACACACACACACACACACACACACACACACACACACAACCAGAACCGCCGTGTCAGGGAAAGACGTTCCGCTTGCTTGAGGGAGATTCCAAGCTGTGCCGAGACTACCAGGAGATCAAGATTCAAGAGCAGATCCAACAGCTGACGGTCCGTCGTTCGTGCTGACTGGCTGTTGCTGTGCTGGTCTCAAATGAATTGTGTGATGTGTGATGTGTCGTTTTATTTGTTTGTGGTTTGTGGGGGGGGTAGATGGGGTCCATCCCGCGGTCGATGGTGGTCGTACTGGAGGACGACCTGGTCGACACGTGCAAGGCCGGAGACGACGTAACGGTCAACGGCATCGTCATGCGGCGCTGGCGCACGGTCGATGAAGAAAGAAGGTTTCCTCTTGTCCACACATCACATATCGCACACACGCAAATGGTCTGACGCCCACGTGTCGCGCCTTGTCTTCAGATGTGATCTGGAGATGTTCATGCAGGCCAATCAGCTGCGCGTCAACAACGAGCAGCGCATGGGCATCGTGATCACGGACGAGATGAAGCACGAATTCGCCAGCTTCTGGCACGAATTCGCGCGCACGCCCATGGCCGGCCGCGACGTCATCATCAAGAGCATCTGCCCTCAGGTCTCTGCTCCTCCCTCTCATACGCTTTCACGCCCACACATACGCCCACCCACACATCACGCTCACCAATGCCATGTGCGCGTGCGTGGGCGCTTGAGCAGGTGTGGGGCTTGCACACGGTCAAGCTGGCGCTGCTGCTGGTGCTCATCGGCGGAGTCCAGTACACCGACCCGAACGGGCTCAAGGTGCGCGGCGAGTCGCATCTGCTGTTGGTGGGCGATCCGGGCACCGGCAAATCGCAGTTTCTCAAATACGCCGCCAAGCTCAGCCCGCGCTCCGTTCTCACCGCCGGCATCGGTACAGCGACACTTGCGCCCTCCTCTCTCCCACTCCCGGCCCGCCGCGGCGTCAGCGTCGGAGTTGGAGTGGCTCACGCGGAGCTATGTGGTCGCTGTCGACAGGGACCACGTCGGCCGGTCTCACGGTGACTGCCGTGAAGGACGCCGGCGGCGAGTGGATGCTCGAAGCTGGTGCCCTCGTGTTGGCCGATGGCGGCGTGTGCTGCATCGACGAGTTCAGCTCCATCCGCAAGCACGACCAGGTCACTCCCTTTCTCGCTCTCTCGCGTTCTCGCGCGTGTCGTGCGATGCGATGCTGACGGTCGTGTTCGGTTGCGCGCGTCTGCAGGCCACGATCCACGAGGCGATGGAGCAGCAGACGCTGTCCGTCGCCAAGGCCGGCCTGGTGTGCAAGCTCAGCACCAAGTGCACGGTCGTGGCGGCCACCAACCCCAAGATCAAATTCGACAAAGACCAGAGTGCGCCTCTCCGCTCTCTTCGCTTTCAGGCAGCTGTGGGCGTCGCTTTTCGTTCTTTGGTTCATTCTTTTCGCTCTTCGCTCTTTGTTCGCTCTTTGTCGATAGGTCTCACGGTCAACACGGCCATCGGGAGTCCGTTGCTCAGTCGATTCGACCTCATCCTCGTGCTGTTGGACGAACAGGAGGACGAGTGGGACACCACCGTCGCCTCCTTCATTTTGGACGGGGTACTGCAAATCTCCTCTCTCCCTCCCCTGCCGCGCCTCTACGCACAAGGCTGAGCGCCGTTGCGTGTCCGCAGATATGCAACAGCTTGGAACACGGGCCGTGGCCGCTGCGCAAGCTCCAGGCCTACATCTCCTACGTGGCCTCCACGTTCCAGCCCAAGCTCTCCGTCAACGCCGAGCGGGTACAACACTTCCCGTTTTTTATTTGTTTACTGTTTATTATTTATTTATTATTTACTTATTATTTACTTATTTATTTACAGATGCACCTTTGTCTTGGGCATCACTTTTGGCGTTTATTTTTAATATTTTATTAAACCGGGACGCGCCAGGTGTTGGGCAACTACTACCGATTGCAGCGATCGGCGGACCAGCGCAACCAAGCCCGTACGACCGTGCGATTGCTCGAGAGTTTGGTCCGTCTGGCGCAGGCCCACGCTCGGCTCATGTGCCACCACGAGGTGCATACCTCTTTCTCGACTCACACACATGCACACACATCATGCGCGCGCGCGCGCGCGCGCACACACACACACACACACACACACACACACACACACACTACATACATACATACATACACGTCGTGACCTGTTGTTGTTGTTGTTTGGCGCGGAATGGGACCACAGGTGTCGGTGGACGACGCGGTGGTGGCAGTGCAGCTGGTGGAGATGTCCATGCAGAACGCTGCCATGCTCGGCGGCGGCTTGTACAGCGCGCTCCACTCCCAGCCATCCGAGCAGCCCGAAGAGGACTGTACGCACTCATCTCTCTCCCCCCCACTGTGTAGGGAGGCGGTCGAGGCCTCGCAGCGACTGACAGGTCGCGCCCACAAACTGCAGTCCGTAGCATGAAGGAGAAGATACTGCGCGCGCTGCGGCTGAGCGATCTCGTCGAGGTGCGGCTGGACGACGACGGCGAAGATGGTGGGAACGGGTACAACGAGTACCCCAACGAAGAGGAGGAGCAGGACGACGACGATGACGACGACCCCAGTCGCCTTTCCCAGTACTCGCAGAACCGACGCGCCCAACTCCCGCGTACGGCTGCCCGCCGTCGTGATTGCTTTCTGTGTGTTGTTGTTGTTGGTCGTGCACGGGTAGTCTTACTGAGGGGCGACGTCGCGTGCAGCCAAGCAAGCCAAGGGCAAGGAGGTGGCTGATGCTGGCTGGGAGCACAACTACGACGACGGCAATGATGATGGTGATGAGAAGAGAAGGAAGGGAGACGGCGGCGACCACGAGAACGACACGGAGACGGGCTTGCCGCGGCCGTCGTGGCGCGACGAGCGGGTGCTCTCCCAAAAGATCCAGCAACAGCCCGTCAGCTGGAACACCTTCAACGTACGTCCACCATTCGCGCGTATTTATATTTATTTCAATTTGTGTAATTTTTACTATTGGCTGACAGCCAATCGGCCAGGCCATCGAATCGCCTGCGCGCAAGCCCGCCAAACCCGGCTACGGCGCCTAGCGACCAAAAGAAGTCTTCTTTCTGAGTCTGGCTCAGTGGCCTATTTTTGTACAAACAAATCTGTCATCATCCACACCGATCGCCTCTACTTGATGACCTTGAGCGAGGGTGAAAAGATGCCCCTTCTCGAAGATGCTGTTTGTTTGGCGAAGGGCCCTCGCTTGATCAGCTCAATTGAGTACGGAGTATATGCTCATGCTGCGGCTCATCCCCTTCCTCTCCCTGTAGAGCAGCCCGCACCTGTTGCAGAGCCTGTCGAGTCGAGGGTTTAGAAGCTGAGGGGAACAAAGAGGGGCAGAGGAAAGATCACATCATGTGTAGAGGAAGGCGCTACGTACTGTACGTAGCCGGGGCCGCGACGCCAGGTCGGCGCCGAGGTGACGCCGCATTGGGCGCATGACTTTTGCTGGGTGCTGCTCTCATCAGGTGCGCGGCGGTGGTAGTCGTAGAAGTGGAGATCGTGCGTGACGCGTACGATGTGATCGCCGAGTTGAGTCATCTCCCTGTGAAGCTCCTCCACCTCGCCTTCCCTGTCAGCGTTGGAGTTGGTCGAGACGAGGCGGTGGTATTCAAGGATCATCTCCTGCATCTTCCTCACTGAGGAGATCATCTGTTGAGAGGTCAGTATCCAGCTAGCCGGTACAAGGAGCTATTGGAATGAGGTTGTACCTCCTGGCAAAGCTGAGCCTGTGTGGCGTTAGGAAAGTATGGTTGGTCCTGGAGCAGCGGCAGCTCGATCATGATGTTGTGGTGGTGGTGTTGGCGGTGAGGTTGGGAAAGTGAGAATAGAAACGGCACAACTAATGACGAGGTGAAAAGCACGTCTCAATCATGCCTGGCTTTGACACGATGGTGAAGCTTCTTCCCGAACGCGGAAGATGAGGCCGAATTGGATTTTACGAGTGCACAAGAGGGGAACCTTTGGAGGAACGCGTGAGACCAAATTTACCTTTTTTGGGTTTTGTGAGAAAGCGAGAAAGGAAAGTGATCGAGGACAAGGTCGTTCCTCCAGGGACGGTTCAATCATCGGCGCCATCACCCGATGGCAGGGCTGCGCACTCGAGCAGGCACACCTTTCCCGCCAGACTCGAGCACGGCACAACAGACACCAGGGCCGGGCTCGCGATTAGGTCCAACAGCCCTGCGTAGTGGTCAGCACCAGTGGTCAGGCTCAGATGACACAAGAAAGGAAAGAAGGCAGGGTCAACTACCGTGGAGATCGCGAACGGGCGTGGATGTTGGAGCGGTTGCAAGGCAGGGCGCCACATAGAGTCGAAAGAAGAGGCGGCGGTCCCACAGACTCGGGTCGGCGCCCTGCACGGCCCCCCGCAAGCTCTCGAGCGCTTCCGCCGTGTCCGTGTCTGCGGGATTGGGCGCCATCCATGTGTATAAGGCCTCCAATCAGCGGGCCCGGCCAGATAAAGGACAGGAGTTGTTACCATTGGCTATTTCGACCTGGGCGAAGCAGAAACCCGTCGACGGGGACCACACGCCCTCCACCGCCGGCGACGATGCGGATTGGCCGCCGCTTGTCGATGCGACAGCGGGAACGCGCAGGCGCTGCGGCGGGCCGGCCTCTGTCGCCGCGGTGCCGGTGGTGGCGATGACCTGAAATTCGACCGCGGCGCCCTTGGGCAGGGCACCCACGGCGATGAACCGGATGAGGGGCTCGATACGCCCCGCTTCGTGTTCGTCATCATCTTCCTCCTCCTCCTCCTCCTCTTCGTTCTCGTCCTCGTCTTCTCCTTCGCTTTCGCTGTCCGGTCCCAGCCCCGATGAGGGCCGGCTGCGTCCTGTCCTCTTCACTTTCCCTGTTACCGTGTCCATTAGTGCGGCGACCATCACCACTACCGTCACCACGACCCACGCACGACCACCGTTGACCAACCCCCCCCCCCATAACCATTCGGTGACTCGAACACGCGCACACACAAATAGACACGACCACGTGGCCACGACATACGTTGTGCAGCTCGATGTTGGATGAACCACTGGCGCCAAAGGTCGAGGACGAGGTCCCGATGTGCCATATCGAGCACGAAGCACGTGCCCACCACAATCCGTGCCACCGACGATTGCATTACCCGCAACACCTGCACGGCTCCAACCCCCCCCCCAATCCGCGTGTTCGATTGGTCAGACATGTCGACGAGAATTCCGTGTGTTGCGCTCGGGGGGGGGTAACCTGGTCGATGTTGCGGAAGCAGAGGAGAGCTTGTTCCTTGATGCGGTCCTGGACCGGCAGCGCATCGTCGCACCCGACCAGCTTCATGGTCGCCGGATCGAGGCTGTGTCCGTGTGCCGTGTGTAGAGTCGTGGGTCAACACAAGTCAACGGAATGTGTGAGCGCGTGGCGCTTACCCGATTTGGCCGGCCAAGTGGACCAGGCCGTTTAGCGTCGTGGCTTGGCTGTAGGGGCCGATGCAGGCCGGAGCCCAGCGCGAGATGGACTGCACGTGCAGCACCCGTCGACGACGCCGCTCCTCCTCGATCTGTGAGAGGGAGTGGTGTGAGAGGGGGGGGGGGGTATGGGTGAATGAGAGAGCGGGTGGAGGGGACCTGTGGGTGTCGCTTCTTTCCAAAGCACTCGAGTAGCACGTGAGCGTCGGCCTCCAACGGCATTTGCACACAGAGCCTAAACACAAGATATCAAATGAATAAATGATTAAAATTTGTTCTATTTGTGTAAAATTATATTTAAATAAGTTTAATATTTATAAAAAATGTACCGTGAGGGCGGGTTGACGCCAAAGTGGCGGCGGTAGACGCCATTGCAGCGAACAAAGAGGCTCATGTCGCACAGATAGAGATACACGAAGCACACATCGGCCATCGCCAACGAGGCCTCGGCCAGGCGGCCTGTCCGCCCCCCCCCGCCGCACAAACAGCAAAAACAACGTGTAAGCCCCCCCCCCATTTGCTCGTCTCGGGTTGCCGCGAGCAAGGGGGGGGGGACACACCTTTGATGGCGGAGAAGATGTGGTCCAGCTGCGATTCGAGGGTGTCCCCCGAGTGATCGACGGAGCCACGCACGAAGAAGTGTCCTGCACCCCCCCCCCCCAAAACCGCCCACCACCACACAACGTGGTAAGGCTCGATTGTGGCCGCGGCGCGACACCATCCTTGTGGCGCAACCCGGGGGGGGGAGGCGCGCACCGTCGGCCCGGTGCGACAGGGAGATGGCCAAACCGTTGGTCGCCGGAAGCTCGACGCGGGCGGCCCCGTCAGTGCTGTCTTTGCCCTCCTCTACTTCTTCCTCTTCTTCGGTCGTGCTCGGTTGGCTTTCGTCGGCCACCAGCTCCCTCCACACGTCATACACCACACCCTGCTCGATCAGTCCAATCACGCCACGCATCACGCAGCACACATCTCACGGCACGTGTGTAAGCGAGTCGGCGCGGGCCCACGCCCAGGGGAGCGAGCGCGTGCCTCGCCATCGCCGGGAACCAGGCTGGCGTCAAAGTCGGCCTTGGGCTCGAGGTGGTGCTTGGCGATCTGGAAGTAGCCCACCTGCGCGAACTGGTCGTCCGAGTGGATCACCACCTCCGTCTCGTCCCTGTCGGTTCATGAACGACCGACGGGAGGAGAGGAGAGGGGAGAGGGGGGGGGGGGTTGAGTCCAAACGGTTGTAAGGGAGTGAAGGGGGGGGGGGAACGCACAGCACGATCTTGTGGCGGAAGAGTGGACAGTCGAGGGTCAGCGTCTCGTATTCGCCTCCCTCGCCGCACGGGTGGCAGCCGTACTCGTCGCTCTGCTCTCGTGACGCGTTTGGGATTCCAATCATCATCACCAGGCGGGACTGACCGGGAGAGGGAAAGGGGGAGGCTCGTACCAGACGAAACAGCAGCGGGCGCAGAGCGGTGATGGACTTGCCCAGGTGCTTGTAAGGGTCCAAGCCCAGAGCGGCCACCTGCGCGCCGAAACGTGGCCGTTATAAATTTGTTTGTTTGTTTATTTATTTATTTATTTATTTATTATTACTGCGTGTGCATTACGCGAGGTAAGAGAAAGGAAAGGAAAGGGCGTGAGTGCCTTGATGAGCACGGCGTCGATGGGCACCTGGGTCATCTCCTGCAGCAGCTCCTTTTGGTCGCGCTGCCACAGGTAGGCCAGCGAGACCAGCCCCAGTCGCTCACACCTGCGGCACCGGCTGCGAGTCAGCCTCTCCCTCTCACGCGCGCGCGCGCGCGCACACACACACACACACACACACACACACACACACACACACACACACACACACACACACACAGCACGTGCGAGGGAAGGAGACAGGCGTACACGTTTTCGACGCGAAAGCGCTGGTAGTCGGAGAGGATGGCGCCCGACGCCACGCCCTGTAAGTTGGGAAACCTGTGGCGCGCAGCTGTTGAGGCCGCGCATGGGCAGGGGAGAGGGGGAGAGCGAGGGTTGCAGGCGTGTGTACCTCTTCTTGACCTCCTTGAGCAGGACGTAGAGGCTCTCGACCTCGTCCGCGCGTGTCTTGGCGTAGTGCAGGTCCTGATTGAGCGCCTTGCCGCTGTCGCGAGAGGGAATGGCACACACACACCACACGTGAGCGTGCACGGCCGGCCCGGCCCAGGATAGACATACCTGATAGTGTGGCGAAAGAGGGGCAAGCCCATGCACTGGGCGTAGGACTGCAGTACGGTGTGGCCGACGGTCTGGAACATGAAGCTGTCCAGCTCATCTGTGCAACAGAAAAAACGTTACGTGTGACAAAAATAAATAAATAAAAATAACTGAAAATGAATAAAACGAACCTGGAGCAGAGGGAGGTGGAAGGAGGTTGGCGAGCGCGACGATGCGATGACCGGCGCGTACACACTCGATCATGGACATGCAGCTGTCCTTGCCGCCGCTTACCAACGCCACTACCTCCATCTTTTACCCACGCGGGAAATATAAAAACAAGGAAATATTGACATATTCTGAATAGCTGGCGGTAGCGGAGTCGGCCCAAACTCGCAACTCGCGTAGGCTCACACGATTGTCAATTATCCTCAGCCTTCCTCATCCATCCATTCCGCCCAGAGGGACATTTCTTCTTTAAGAAGCCTTGAGAATTTAATCAAGGGGCTTTGGTGTCGCTAGAGACGGCCGAAGTTTGACGAGCGCGTGATAGGAAGAAGGAAAGATGGCCGCGGCGACGAAGGAGAGCAAGCATGTGAAGAGTGTGGCGCGAGTCTATCCAGACATTAATCAGAAGCGACCACCAGAGTACTCGGACTACGAAAATCATGTGGTGCAATGGGGCGGCCAGGATGACTACGAAATCATTTGCAAGGTGGGGCGCGGCAAGTACAGCGAAGTGTTCGAGTCGATGAACGTCAGGGACAATGAGAAGTGCATCATCAAAGTTCTCAAGCCCGTCCGAGACAAGAAAATCAGGTAAGAGACTAACGACATGCCCAAAATCATCGCAGCGCTACCTCATCACACACACAATAACTCATCCCTGCACTTCGTAGGCGCGAGATCAAGATCTTGCAGAACCTCAACGGCGGAACCAACGTTGTGCGCCTCGTCGACGTGGTGCGCAATCCGCACACGAAGACGCCCTGCCTCATCTTCGAATTCATCAACAATACCCCCTACAAGCACCTCTATGCCAACTTCTCCGACTTTGATTGCCGCTTTTACATGTATGAACTCCTCCGGGCCCTCGATTTCGCTCACTCGAATGGCGTCATGCACCGGGACGTCAAGCCTCAGGTGCGTCCCTGCTTGATTCGTTGGTGATTTTTTTCCCTCATTTTCGCTGAATCGTTCGCTACGATCCCTCGCATTCTTTTTGAGTTTCGTTTTGCCTGACACCTTCGGGCGTGCGGCGGGCTCTACAGAACGTGATGATTGATCACCAGAAGAGGCAGCTTCGTCTCATCGATTGGGGCTTGGCCGAGTTTTATCACCCTTGTATGCCCTCTTTCCGTAGACCACTTGGCTTGCATTAGCTGCTCCCGCAGGATGCTCATGGTCATGCTTGCTTGTACAGACATGGAGTACAACGTGCGAGTGGCATCGAGGCACTACAAGGGTCCCGAACTGTTGGTGGGCTACCAGATGTACGATTACTCGCTGGACATGTGGTCCCTCGGCTGCATGTTTGCTGGTATCCTCTTCAACAAGCAGCCCTTCTTCTGCGGCTCCGACAACCAGAACCAGCTCGTCAAGATCGCCAAGGTTCTTGGTACGTGTGTACACGTTGATGGCTTTGCACTACGCGGTTTTGCTCACGGCCATCTTCTCTGCTCCTTTCTCTCTCTCTCTCTCTACTCTACTCTACTTTCTGGTGCCTGTGCAGGTACGGAGAAGCTGTATGCCTACTTGAAGAAGTACAACATCCAGCTCGATGCCCGCTTCAGATCTGCCATCGGCACACGCCAAAGGAAGCCCTGGAAGAAGTTCATCAAGAGCAAAAACAACAAGCTCGCTGTGGCCGACGCCATCGACCTGCTCGACAAGCTCCTCAGGTAACGACGAGCTTCCATCATCGCGTTTGGTGTGTGCTGAGCTGTGGTCTTACTCGAGCGGGGGTTCATGTCGTTGTGGTTTCCTGCTCCTGCAGATACGACCACCAGGAGCGTCTGACCGCAATCGAGGCCATGGAGCACCCCTACTTTGCGCCCATCAGAGCTTCCTCTTCCGGAGCCAAGGCGTGAAGACGCTGCAGCCTTCCCCTTTTCACCTCTTCCTGCTACTCGTTTGTGACGTGCTTTTTTAAGAACATGTAGCGGGCGCCTTCGTCTTCTACAAAAAAATGCAAACAATTAATTGAAAAACAATTTAAACGCGCCTAGCGCGCCAAAAGATGGAGCAAGATGAGAAGGAGCAACGAAGGCAGTTGGCGCGAGCGAGGTGGGGCGTTCTGCGCAGTGCCCTCCTGAGCAGGTCCAGAAGGAGCGGCGAATCAGTTACCACTTCGAAGCGAGCTTTTCCAGGATTCAATCTCTTCACGAAGCAAGCAGTTGGTGATGAGCTTGCAAGGCCTCAAACAGGAGAAGATGAGCGCGAAGCGTTTCGATCAGATGATTTTACACACATCCGCTACACAGCGCTCTTTCCAATCAAATGTACAGAGGAGGGAGTAGAGGAGGCCGTCAGCGTGCTGCCCAGTGTGGTGGTGCGTCATCCAAACGAAAGAGCAGCCCTTGGCAAAGCTGATCTTGCAGGCTTCGACAACACTGGCAACATTTGTACGTATCCTGCACTGCCCTCTCAGATCCGGCCTTATTCTTGGGAGGGCAGGCGTGTGGCCATCTGAGGAGGTGCTGGCGCACTACTGCCTTCAGAACCCGCAGCAGTTCAGGTGTGTCTTTCCTCGTATCTACTTCTCTGCTATGGCGAGCGCTGCTTACTCTGTGCTCGGCACCATTGGCCCTGTGTAGAGGCAAGCGAGTGTGCGAACTGGGCGCTGGCCTTGGGCTGGCCGGCCTAGTGGTTGCTTCGCATCTGTCTTGCGAGTCCGTCCTCATCACTGATGGGAACGAGAAGGCTGTACAGAGTGCGTAGTGTGTGCAAGCGGCGTGTTGTAGGGGCTCATTTCGGTGGGTAGAGTCCAGCCGCTCACGCCCCACCGCACACGTCGGTTCCTTCTTCACCAGATCTCGCCCACAACGTTCGATTGGCAACCCATGATCTGGACCAAGGCCGAGAAGGGCATGTGCGGGGTGAGAAGCTCCTGTGGGGTCGCTCGCATCCTATCGCCGAGCATCATCGATTCTATTTCGACCTGATCATCGCAGCCGATTGGTACCCTTTTCCGCTCTCTTTTACCTCATGTAGTTTTGATCGAGCTTACATCATTTTGTGTGGCTGTGCCTGGCACCATCACCCCACCTTTTTTGATGGTGCCTGCTTGTGTGTGTGTCGCTTGGGATACAGCTTGTTCCTTCACGAATACCACGATGACCTGCTACACACGCTGCGCGAGCTGCTGCGTCCCGGCGGAGAAGCGCTCATCATCGCCCCGAAAAGGGGCCGCACGCTGGAGACCTTCGTGGAGAAGGCCAGGCATGACACCGCGGGGGTAATCGTCTGCTCCAGTCACGCACTTATCTTCTTTGTGTGCAGGATCCATTTTCGTTCACGTGTCGGATCGGCGCCTCACACCGACTGACCGTTGATCTCGCTCTCCATTTCTTTCCAAAGGAATGGCGCGTACAGGTTAACGAGGAGTATGATCCCGTCGTGTGGTCGCGCCACCAGGAGCTACTGTCGCGCGGCATCACATTTGCTCGCTCGAATCCGCATCAACCAGCAACCGAATCCCGCGATTCGGCTGCCTACCAGCCGAATGTGCACTACCCTTGGCTGCTTCGGTTGGTTCACCCTTAACTTTCTCCCTCGTGCCGTGGCGCGCGACACAAAAAAGAAGCTTCTGCTGTTGTACAACCAGACCACGCGTGAAAGCCGAGAGAGAGAGTCAGACGCCACGTGCGTCGTAGCACACAAGGCCTTGTCGCTGGTTCGCCCAACACCGATCGCCAACTAGGTCTACAGAGAGGCTGGTCGCGCAGCCGGTATGTATCTCGTGCACGAGGTCAGTCACACTGGGGGACGTGGGTGAACCAACGAGCGAACGCTGCGCCGTTCCCGCGACGAGAAGGTGGGGAAGCGGAACTGACCGCAGAGCAAGATGCGTACGTTCGGCTGACTTACGCCGACATTCCGCGTTAATGACCTTGATTGGTGCTATTTATGTGCAACTGGCCAATCCCAGCTCGCCGTCGGTCTCACCCTGTTTCCGCCCTGTTGCAAGGTGTAGTTGGGCACGTGCAAACCACCCGAGCCTCGGGACCGAACGTCTCTTTGAGCGCCCCCTCAACGCAAGCAACACGACCACACCAGCACATCAACCCTCCACCTCCATCAACCATGCACATGGCCAGCAGCAGCTTCAGCTTCTTCCCACCAGCACCCGAGGTACAGGCACGCTCAAGCTGGCAGCTCGCCTTGTTGCTGCCACACCGTTGTTGGTGCGCTTTGACTTGGACTGGCACGATGACTGAACTGGCCAGCTTTTCTCGCCATCACAGACGCTCGAGCGCTCCCCAGCGATGTATCGCACACCATCGGCGGCCTGGGTCCATCCCATCCACTACGCAGCCAACACGAGCACCACCAGCTATGGCCACGAGCCCGTTTATGGCTACGACGCCCACGATCGGCCATCGCCTTCTTGGCACTGTGGACTGCAGCGGCGATGTGGACGACAGCACGATGCGCTGCCGCCCATGTGGGCCTATGGCGAAGCTCGGCCCGAAGCCCGAAGCGCACACTGCGCGCCTGCGCGCCTGACCGACTGTCGCAGCGAGCCGCTGGCGCGCGTCTCGTACGAAGGCCCCTACAGGGCCTCCACTACTCGCGCGGGCTCCTCGTCCTTCTTCACCGCCGACTACGCTTTCACGTCCTCCTCGCCGCCTTCGTCGCCCACGCCGAAATGGACAACGACGACATCAACATCAACGTCAACGTCAATGTCAACACCAGCACCAACGCATCCAATCTCCTCTCCCCCCTTCTCTGCTTCGAGCTTCTTCACGCTGTCCCCGTCCTCCTCGCCCTCTTCTTCACCGACCCTTTCGCCAACCCTGCGGATCAAGAAGCGCCCGGCTCGCCGCTCGGTATTGCTTCCCACCACCACCCTCTCCCCCCCACGCCATCTCTGCGATTGCCTGGCACGGCCCAATTGGCTGACCGGTTTTTTCGTTTGGGTGAAGAGCGCCAAGACAGGAACCGTTGCAGCGGGCAGGCATCGCAGCTGCGCCCAATGCAGCGCCACCAAGTCGCCAACGTGGCGTCGTGGACCCGACGGCCTCACGTAACCCCCCTCCCTCCAGCATCTTCGCAACTGGCCCCTCGTCGACTGGGACACTGACCGTCGTCGTGTTGTTGTTGCTGTTGCTCAGGCTGTGCAACGGGTGTGGGCTGCGCTACGGCCAGGCCAAGAAGACGTCGCGCAGCATGGCCATCGACTCGATCCTAAATTGAGCCTCAAGGGCAGAGCTGCCACCCAATGATGGCTGGCGTTGTGCTTTTTCCTTTAGTGGCCCATTTTATGGCTGCCAACGGCCATTGGCTGCCAGGTTGTGGCTGTGATCTTCACAGCAAATGCGATGGTCATTGCCCGTGTAACGCCCCTCTCGGGTGGTTGATTCGATCGGGATGAAATACAGATTACGAAACGAAAGACGTTTCCGAAACGTGTTTGCTCAAACGCCGAAGAACGAGGAAGATGGCCGCAGGAGGTGGGTCGTCTTCGCGGCTCCGCATGATGATAGTCGGGGCCTACCTCGTGGCGGTGAACGTCGGGGCTGCTGGTATGTTTTACTATGATAAGCAATGCGCCATCCGGCACCAGTGGCGCGTTCGCGAGTCCACCCTCCAGCTGTCTGCTCTTGCCGGAGGTACGCCTGCCTCCTTCTCTTCGGAAGGCCTTGCACTCGCACCCCCCCCCCCCAACGTTCCACCATCTGCCACGTGCAAGGGCACCTCCATTCATTTGCATCGCGATTTGTGCCGCTACACGAAATCAACTGCAGGCTGGGCAGGCGGCATTCTGGCGATGCAGGCGTTTAGGCATAAGACTGCCAAGTCGTCGTTCCAGGTTCCTCCCCTCTCCTACGCATCATCAAAGAAGACATCTCTCTCAAGCTGCCACGCGGCAGGTGCCCTACTACACGGCAACGGCGATCAACATGGGACTGCTGGCCTTCCTGGCACGGACGCGGCAGGGGCGTCAGCTGGTGGACCAGTTCTTCAAGGCCCTGCCCTCCGCCTCTACATACCGAGGCAGAAAGGGAGGCCCGAGCCGAGCCGCCAACACCAGCTTCTACCCTTCGCAGCACCAGCGAGCGCAGCAGCCAGCCCCCACGTCGTACACGTCTTCTCCCCAGCAGCCGACGCCCGGCAGGGCCAACGCAAACAAGAAGCGAAGGCAGCAGGGAAAGCAAGACCACAGCTGAGCCATCGGCGGCCATTGCCCGCTACACCAAACACGCATGCCACGACCTCCGCTCGCTCCCTCTGTCTCCTGTCTGGGCCTTTTGTCCTTCCACTACTCAGAGGAGGAGGAGGTCTTGCCCCGCGCGGTCCTCCTCCCCGTCTCGGCGGAACTGCTGTGTGGCGGTGTTGAGGCGCTGATGAAACTGGACGTCGAACTCGCCGTCCAGCGGGTCGATGCGGACCGCCACCCGATGCACCTCGCGGACCTCCCCGAGCAGCTCGGCCTGGTTGGCGTCCTGGATGGGGTCGAGGCCCATGAAGAAGGCCCGCAGGTAGCGCGGCAGCATGTCCGCGTCGTTGTGGCGGCGCGTCGTGGGCTCCAGGAGGCTGCTCCTGTACTGGTCCCCCACCAGCGGCTCCTGTCCCTCGTTCTTCAGGCGGCTCTCCTCCTGCGTGCGCTCCGTGCTGCGCCGTGCAGGCCAAGAGGGGTTAGAGAGGTCTGTGTAGAGATGGGGAGGTGGCGTGGGGGGGGGGCACCGCCAGCGGGCAAAGAGAGCGCCAAGCTCGGGAGAGGAGCGCAGTCGATGCGTAAGGTGGGAGAGGGAGCCCACGTTGGAGGTGGCCATGGGGTTGTTCAGCACCAGCTCCAACAAGTACTTGTCTCCTGGGGTCTAGAAAGTGGCAACAACCGATAAGCTGACTGACTGTACCAGGCCACATTGCTCGTGAGGAAGCAGCACCCTGACGAAAGCCTTCTGCACGGCGTCGAGCACGAAGTAGGGCTCGGCAGCAACCTGGGCGATGTAGTACGGTGACCCCATCACCTTGGTGTAGCTCTCCGAGATACGCTCAACAGCATACTTCAGCAGTGGAGGGCATGTAAGACAGACCAACATGCACCACAGATCGATGTCTGGGTAGGGCCAAGAGATGTACCAAGGCGGCCTTTGCCACGGTCGCATCCGAGGTGTCGATGGGCTGTGCACCCTTTACCAGTTCTCGCCACTTGGCGCTGGCCGAAGGTGGCCCGGACGAAGGTGCATCTGATGCGGTCGCTCCTGCAGCGGCCAGCGATACCAGGCAGGCCACCACCCCGAGCTGGCAAAAAAGTTTGAAGCTCAGCCGCGTGGTCCTCATCAGCTTGCAGTGCCGTTGGCCTCTGGTGTCTATCATATCTCTCTTCGAAGACCTGTTGGGTCAATTGCCATTTCCCAAGCTTTTCTCTTTGTATTTCTTTTCTCCTCCTATGCATGTTCCATTGCAACTACAGAATTTTGGTTGTAACATTGCATTGTAACAATGTTACTGCTCATTTTTCGTTTATTGTAATTATCTACCAAGGGTTCGAGTAGAGGTCGTGGGCGTGATTGCGGGCGCCGCTCCCGTTCCTCCCGCTCCTCCCGTTGCCGTTGCTGTATTCGTTCCGCGTGAGGTTGAAGGAGACGCGCGGCGTGGAGGTATTGACGCTCATGCGCGACCGCGAGGGCGTGAGGTAGTCGTGGTGCTGCATGTCCGGCCTGCTGTCCCGCTTGCTGATGTCCGACAGCGCGGCAAAGGCCGACGCCAGCGACCGCTCGCTGGTCGTGCCGGTCTCGAGTGAGCTCATCGTCCGGTCGATGTCGAGCGACGAGCGAGGGCTGGACGGCGCGGTCGACGCCAACGACGTGTAGCCGTTGACGCCGCTGCCGCCGCCGCTGGCGGCCTGGCCTCGCCGGGACGACGAGGGCCGCGGCGACAGGAAGAAGAGCCAGCCGAGCAGGATGGCGAGGAAGATGAGCGACGAGCCGCTGGTGACGCCCAGCAGCGGCCAGAAGGAGAGGTCGGGCAGGTCGTGCACGTTCATGCCCCAGATGCCGCTCACCAGCACCAACGGCAACGTGATCGCACCTGCGCATGTGCACGCAAGCCATGGTGAGTGTTGTCGA
The DNA here is from genome assembly GCA_027943245.1 of Acanthamoeba sp. SK_2022b. Taxonomy (NCBI): domain Eukaryota; phylum Discosea; order Longamoebia; family Acanthamoebidae; genus Acanthamoeba; species Acanthamoeba sp. SK_2022b. The sequence goes on from JANDJZ010000021.1 coordinate 231,348, forward strand.
CCAATATTGAGATTTGTCGACACAAATCTGAACCTGAAAGAAAGTAGAACGAACCGATGATGGAGAGGAGGATCTCGATGCGTCGCTTCTGGGCGTCCTTGTCCCTGTCGCTCTTGTAGCGCTCCCGTTCCTTCTTCTTTTGCGCGCGCTTCTCCTGTAGACCATAAATAAAAGAAAAGGAAACGAATAAGAAAAAGCAAGAAAAATGCTCACGTGTGGTTAGGGAGCGAGAGAGGACCTCCTGGATCTGTCGTCGCTGCTCCTCGAGGTAGCCGCCCTCCACGATGCCCAGCACGTCGTGGATCTCCTCCCTGATCTCCTGCCTCGTCTCCGGAATGCGCAGCACCTGATCGCCCCCCCCCCCGCAGTCGTGTTTAGACCACGCCACGACACGCGCGTGTCACGCTCGGCAACCAGGAGCGAGAGAGAGAGAGAGAGAGAAAGAGAAAGAGCGTACGCGGCGCATGGTGGAGAAGAAATGGGAATACTCGGAGAGCCCGCCGCAGTCGTCGCTGCTCATGCCCAGCGAGTACTTGATCAGCAGGACCTGCGTTGCACACAGCCCAGAGCGCGCGCGTGAGAACGGCAGTTGTGTGGAGGGGGGGAGAGGGGGAGAGAGAGTGAGAGGGGGGAGAGTACGGCGAGGTAGCGCAAGTAGGTGCGGTCCTTCTCGAGCTTCTCGAGCGTCTCGCCCTCCATGAGCGACTCCAGCCGCAGGTGCTCGGCCGCCGACGCCGACAGGTTCGACAGCTCGGACAGCACGCTCGCCTCACCGCGCCTGTGTGTAACCATGTCGACATAAATGTTTTCGACCGAAAGAATTAAAAAGAATTAAAATAAAAACAGAATAAAGAATAAAAGGGGGTGGGCCGTACGCGTGGAGACACAGGATGAGGTAGACGCCCTGGAACAGCTTGGGCCACGTGTGCGCCTCGAAGTGCTGATTGGCCGCGTCGGTGGGCCAGCTCATGGCCACCGTGCCCTCTCTGCACACCGCAGCAGCAGCGCATTGATGTCCAGTCGTGAGTGTTGCGCACCGCAGGGTGAGCGTGAGGGGGGGGCGGGGCGTGGAGCACCTGGAGACGCCGATGTAGCGGTTGAGGCGATGCACGAGCACGTGGTCCAGTCGCTGTTGCTCGGCAACGCCCGGCGGGGGCGGCCTGTTGCGTTGCCCGAACGCTGCCATGCAACCACCACGAGGCACGCACGACACGCGACACGACATTCAGGAAATGCGTGGAATGCTGGCGCGGGATGAGGCCACGTGGCCCGTACCTCGGGTCAAGTGGAAGAGGTACTCCTTGAGGTCGGCCTCGTCCGGCTCTCGATCGAGCACCACCGTGGTGTGATGATTGGCACACTGGACCACCACCATCGCCGCCAATGGCACACACACACACACACACACACACACACACACGCACACACGCACACACGCACACACGCACACACACACACGCACACAAGGACACGCACGCGTGTCAGTGATCTGATATGAACACGGAGGGGGGAGGGGGGCGGTGGTACGGCGCCGTAGGAGATGCGGCGAATGGGCGCGGTCGGGTCCTCGTGGGGCAGCTGCAGCAGCCAATTGCCGATCGTGCACAGCGACAGCAGCTCGTCGCCGTAGCTGAGCGTGACAAACGTTCACGATGGCCATCGAGCACGATTGCTGCAAAGAGGGGGGGGGGGCAGGAGCGTACATGGAATTGCCGAGGCGGCCCAGGGACCGGAGGTGCGCGGGCAGGAAGGGCCCCATGCCGGCCTTCTTCTTGTCCAGTCCCTCGCTCAGGCCGTGCGCGATCAGCGCCGCCTCCATCCCCAGCGTCCACCCGAGGAAGACCTGTCGTAATATATGTCGACCCATTCGCGTGGTCAGGCCACGTGCACTCATGATGACCGACACCTTAAAGCGAGCAAGCGTGGAACCTTCTTCACTTTGTGGCGGAACTTGACCAAGAAGAGCCATCTGTGCGTGTGTGCGTGGTGAGCGTGCGTGGTGAGTGTGTGGGAGAAGGAAGGGGAGAAGGCCAGCCACGTACGTGCGGAGCTCGTCGAGGGTGAGGGGCACGTCCTTGAGCTTCTCCGGCATCCAGTTGAGGTGGAACACCAGCAGGCCGCAGCCCAACGGGTACATCACGAGCTCCACCGAGTCCATCTCCACCTCGAAACCTGCAGCCAATCGGAGTTGAGAAACCCAAACTCCGCAACCACTGGGGACATAGGAGTTAAAAACGCGAACCGATCTTCTTGTCGCAGCTGGAGAGGCCGGTGGCGCCCTGCGGCAGCTCGGGCGGCGCGATGACGGTGCCGGACGGGGCCGAGCCGGTGAGGGCGTAGTCCTCCCACGACGTGGGCAGCGAGGGCACGCTGACCTTGCGGTCCCTCTCGAGCGGCTGCGGGGTCGAGAGCTCGTGCGCCGCGGCGGCCTCCACGGTCGCCATCGTGGGCGGCGCCGGCAGGTTGGGCTCGGAGACCGTGTGCTGCAGCACGTGCGGCCGGCCAGCCCCGGCGGCCGGCGGCGGTATGCGCGGAATGTTCGCCTCGCCCTCGCTCAGGCTCCGGCCGTCGCTCTCGGTCTCGCTCTCGCTGCCCTCGTCCGCGCTGGTGGCCTGGCTGCCCCCGGCCATGTGGCGCCGGCGCTCCTCGTCCCGCGCCTGCACGGGCGAGGGCACCGCGTCGCCCGACGACGCCCATATGCACGGATTGGGGAACAGCATCTCCCGCGCCTTCCTCGTCAGCTTCATTCGCTGACACTTCCTGTGCGTCCACATCATAAATTAAAATCCAAAAAATTAATTAATAATATAATTCTAAAAAGAATATAATAATAATAATAATAAACTTGAAACAATAATAAAAATTGAAGATAAAATTATTATTATTAAATTATTTTATTTTAAAGAAAAGATGAAATGGAAGGCGGGCCCGTACCAGACCTCGAGGTCGTTGGCGATGCTGTCGACCTCCTCCTCCTCCTGCTCGGCCTCGACGTCGCCGCCCTCGTCCATCAGGAGGCAGTTGCGGTTGGGGCCGTCCTCGCGGCTCTCCCCGGCGTCGTCCTCCTCCGTCTCGCCCTCCGTCGTCGTCGCCGACCGCTCGTGCTCGGGCTCGTCGGCCTCCCCCTGCCCGCGGCGCCCGCGGCGGTCGCTGCCGTCCTCCGAGTCCGTCGCCGTCGCCCGCTGCCGTCGCCCGCTGCCGGCCCCGCCCGCTCTCTTCTGGGTCATCTGCTTGTTCATGCGGCGATGCATGCGGTCCTTGCGCCGCTCCTCCTTCTCGGCGCGCGATTGGCCGACCTCGTCCGGCCGCGGCGCGAACTCGCTGTGCTGGTGGAACGCCATGCCGGCCACAGTCGCGCCGGCTTGCCGCTTGCCGTTCGACTTGGCCTGCGATTGCTGCTGCTGCTGTTGCTGCTGCTCGTGGAGGAAGCGCTTCACGGTCTCGTTCCAGCCGACGATCTGGCGGAAGTGGGCCGACAGCTCGCTCACCTCGAACGGCAGCATGAAGTCGCTCTCCCACAGCTTCACCCGCCTGCCCGAGTCCTTGTCTGTTCTCACCACCCGCGCGCGCACACACGCCACTGCCGCGTGAGAAGAGCTTTCGGTCGAAAAACAGGCTGAGAGAGGAGGGGGGGCGGCACACCGACGATGGTTCGTTTAAGGAGGCGGTCGATCCACTGGGTGATCGACTTTTGGTTGTCGCCCCAGTGGAAGGGCAGGATGAGGGCCGTCTTGGCCGAGAGGCATTGGTAGAGCTCCTTCTCCAGCTCGTCTCTGCTCGCCTCCCCATAGCCTGCCGTACATGTTCCCGTGTCAAACACGACACGCATCACGACACGCACGTGACGTGCATCACTTTTGGCACGTGAGACGTGGGAACACGCGCGTACTGGAGGGCATATCTCTGGAATCCCACGCGCTCAAGCTTCGCTGCGGGTGGGGCAGGTCCTCCATCCACAGCTCCTACACGGGCCGTAATAAAGACATAAAGATGAGGAGGAGTTGGGGGGGGGCTTACGAATGATTAGTGCGTTGAGAGGAGGTGTGTACCTTCATGCCCGAGACGACCGAGGAGCGGCGAAGTTGATTGAGATTACGCATCTTCCGCTCGAGTCGATCCGAAAGAATGTCATCTTTGTTGAGCATCAGCACGTCCGCTCCCTCTGTTGAAGCGCCCTCGCGGCGTTACTCACTTTGCACGCTGGCCGGTTGAAGAGGCATTTCAAATGGGAAGAGAGGGAGGGCGTCCGTGCCTCCTTCGTCAGCGGCGAAGAAGCCGCTGCGCTCTCGTTGAAGAGGTGGTCGCTTGTCCGCGTCTTCAGGCTTCGCAGCTCTGCTGGCATCGTTCTGTCGCCTCTTCTTCTTCTTCTTTTTCGTTCGCCTGCTGGCGCGCCGGGCCTTGGCCTCCTCCTCTTCCTCTCCAAGGTCACTGCGAGGCATGTCGTTCACGTCCTCTTCCTCCTCCTCCTCCTCTTTCATCACCTCGGGCGCCTCCTCTCCTCCTTCCTGTTCGGGGCGTCGTGGATCCATCGCGTGCCTGGAGGTGTGGCCCTTTTTGATGGCTTTGTGCAAACACTTTGTTCAAACGCGTGTACTTGAGCTCTCAGAGTACGCAGCCACAGCGATTCCTCTGTGCCAATCGGACGGAAATCAGCCTAGAACGCACGCGTGCCTCTGGCCCAATACGGACGCGAGAATTCGTGGAATGTTGTAGACTGGCTGCACCTTGAGGCCCTAATCCAACTGGAATAAGTGATGCCGCTGCTTTGCGCCTGAGCACTCACTCCCTCTCCAACAAGCAATACTAAGATATTCATGTGAGTACTTTATAAAGATGGTGATAGTCCTCACACCCAGTCCTGATGAAGGGTCTGGCTGGATGCAGGGTTATCAGGGGCCTAAAGTATGTTGGTTGGCCTAACATCAACAGCTAACACAATGGGCCACTGTTGTACTCAGCAGCTGATAGCCTGTGCAAAAGAAATGTTCTCTGAATTCCTGGACATAAACAATTTTCTTTTCACCAGCAGTGTTGCTGAAGATTACTTCTTGCCCATTGTGTTTTTCTCCACCTCCACACATGTTGCCCTTCTGCTGGTGACATTGGCACCCTAAACCTAGTGCGCAATTTTTTGAAAGGCCCCCAACAAGCAGAAGCACAAATGGAGAGATGGTTACATATAACTGAGTGTTCAGGAAAATGAGGCACCACCCCTTCTTGAAATGTCTACAGTTTTCAACAGTAAATTAGCAGTAATGCAGCTGTAGACATTTAGTACACCTTCCCAGACAGGTGCTGTCTACAGAAAAAGAGTCACTGTCTCATTTTCCTTAACACTCAGTTTTATGCCAAGGGCCTTGGATCTTTAATTGGCACAATAGAGGTGCCAGAGAAGCTGCCCAAAGGAACCATCCAGGATCTAGTTGAGTACTTGAAGAAAATGGCTTCCCAGCCAACAGCCCCAGTGGAACTCATAATGATGGCTGGGGAGGAGCCCTTCATAAGTGGCCAAAGAACTATGAGTTTGTATATTGTACCACCAAAGGGGAGAAAGACAGAAGTAGGCCCACACTGTGCCTTGGTGGCCTGCTCCACTACATACACTCAACATGCACCACCATACAATACTGTCCCCTCCACAATGGTTGCCACAGCAACTTATGAGAATACTTGAACCCATCTCCACCAGGCCTCATGACTGCAACACCATGATCTTTATGAGGTTTGCTCCAGCTGCTGTGCTCCACAATCCATGCAGCTGCCCAAATGCAACACAGTCTTACTGGCTGTGTGCATCACTCAGCACCATGAAACGCTGGCCCAAGTAGAGTTACTGTTTGTGCCCACTCCTTCTGGACAAGACAAAGGACATGGATGTTGTGGCGCAGCAACCTGGATGAGCAGAGAATCCACTTCTTGACCTCGTTGTAGAGTCGATCTTGGCTGATGGCGTAGCAGTCCTTGTAAAGGGTGACAAGCACAAAACAACAGTAGAAATGTTTCCCATGGCGCATGCCCCAAAGAGGAGGCTCCTTGGCAACAACAAATGCAATGATTGAGCAAAGGACCTGTGCAGGAACCCTCTTCTCTACTTGCTGCATAACTTGTTGTTTGGTGTGACTCATGGTGTAGTGGTGTACTGCTAAAATGATATCAGCCTTGGTTTTTATTGTACGGGACACACACAAAAAGCTGTGCTCCCTGTAGTGTACGTTTTACACTGTTTTTCATTGAGATGCACACCTCAGTGGAAGTCTGGTTTTCCCTTCTTGCTGTGCTGTGGGCCACATTATCCACTAAAAAGCTCACAAAGATAATTGTGATGCTGGTAGTCCTCAAGCTGCGGCCTGAAATTGCCCCTCCTTTGACAAAGGCCCTTGCGAAGCTGCTTGTGAAGGTCTAGCCCTCCTTAGTGTAAATTGGACAAACATTGTAAATAGAACACATTTGTTCAATTTAACTAATGCCAGTGCACAGCCAGGTAGCAGGGCAAGGCCACAGAGACTACTGACACACTGCCACACTGCTGCCACCAAGTGTGTGCTGAGGTGAGGTGGGCTGGCCCTCCTGACATTCTCAAGCAGGGTGGGGGAGGAGGGGAGGGGAGGTTAGTGGGGCCAGAGTGGTGGCTGAGCTGCCTGTGCCATCCCCCAGGCTTGTTGCCACTGCAGCCAAGCCCTCACTGTGGCCACCCACTGTTCTCCCAAGGCAAGGTCCAGCATTTTCTTCCAAAGATTTATGAAATCTTTTAAGATGTAATTTGTGTCTAATTCAGGACATACAATATCACAGAGGCAGCCAACAACCCCTGATACACAAGCACTTTTCAACTGAAACCTGACCATTAGTCCTCAGTCCAATCATCTCAACATGGTGCTGGTTCCTGCCAACCAGTGTGCTCCTGTGTTCCACTTCATGGCCCACCTCATTTTGAGATGGACAGGGCCTCTGCAAGTAGCCTGGCAGAGATAGCAATTAGGCTGTTCACCAGCCTCCACACAATGTGGACTGCAGCATCCACAGAAAAGATCACAAGGATTACCATGATGCTCATGGTCCCCATGCTGATCCCTGAAATTTCTCCTTGACAAAGGCCCTCAAGAAGCTGCTATTCAATTTCTCATGTAAATTGGACAAATGTTGTTTTAGCCAAGCAACACCACTTGAGCACCATGTTGGGAATCCAAGAGGCAGTAGTGATACTGGCAAAATGCCTCGCAAGGTCCTGCCTTGGTGACCACCATCATGGTGTGGCAGATGATCTCCAACCTTTCCACCCATAGCACAGTAAATTTTCTGGGTTTGCCATTGTAGTTCTTTGTGTTGGAGTTTTTGTGCCCTGTGCAGTCCTTGGGCTGAAACAGGAGTTGCTTAGCCTGCCTCTCTGTATGTCATGTATTTTGAGCTCATGATTGTCTGACTGGCGAATAGTGACTTTCTCTATTAGTCCATTGGTACTCAGACCAATGGTGGAGATTCTCTCTGGTGCTCAAACCAGTGTGAGGCCTATTGGCACTGGCTCAGGACTCTCCTTGGCCTCCCTCTTAACATCTCACCAAAATGTGTTTGTCCTGCTCACATTTGTATCAAAACTAGCGCCACAAACATCACTCAATGGAGTTATGGTGACACACTACAAGGGGGGGTTGATGTGCCTTTTTGTTGCACCTGTGGCATGGTACCCACATGCCTTGGATTCACTGATGATTCTAATAAGTGGCACCAACAGTAACAAGCACTGTGCAAGCTATTTGCACCTCTTTTTCCCTGGCCACACCCACCAAATCAGTTTACTTGCACCATGCCAAAGAGGCCATGGTTTCTGGACAAAAAAGAGGAGAGCAACAAGAGGAGGAGGAAAAGTGGTGGTGGCAAAGTTGTCCTCATTGCCACTGTCCACTATCAGCCCATCATTCACCTGCCCCTACCACCCAGTGTTGGGCCCCTTCACTTGAGTCCAACCTGCCTGCCACTTCTTCTTTCTCTGCTGGAGTCTGGAAACTCTAGCCTGAGACTTGGTGAACGGAACACATTCCTGATATAAATGTTCTTAAGTTCTTCTGTAAATTGTTGATCCTTTCCCTTGTTGGTCGCCCCTTAGATGTCGTCAAGATCCTCAAAAATATGTTGGCATGGCAAGGTATGCGTGTCAGCTCATGTCTAGTTACCAGTGCAGGTTCCTACTGGTCAATTACTGCAGGGACACAGCACACTCCTGGTGGACAGTTAGAACATTCTTCTGTCATTTCATTGCATCCCTTATTGGTTGGACTTGATTATACTACAATACAGGACTGGCCACCAAGATAACTGCTGTGGTGACATCAAACACACACCAGTCTACCCACCAATCCATATGGTGGTGCACCCAGAGTGAGTTTATTGCACCTCTGTAGCCTACCACCTCTCTGTTTGACTATGATACCATAGAATTCCTTGATGGTATCATAGTCAAACAGAGTTACATTGGTCCTCACTGCCTTGCAAGGTGGTGCTTGAGGAACTTCTATCAACTGTGTGTTCAGGAAAATGAGACACTGCCCCTTCTTAAAATGTCTACAGTTTTCAACAGTCAAATCAGCAGTCATGCAGTATTGCTACTGGACCTGTTGCTAGGGTAACAAGTTGCTGCAGAGTTGATCAGAATGCATACAATTTATTAATTATAATGGTGGCGCTTTTTCTTCATTAGTGGTCATGTGGTGTCTACATCCTCCTCTCCTCCTTTGGACTGAGCTCCAGCCACCTGGAGGTGAGGGCACTTGTGCAGCATGTTGCAGTAGGTGTTGTAGGTTGCCTTGAAGTCGTTGTAGCTGCACAGTAGTGGCTTGCCAAAGTGCAGCAGTGCATTGAACAGCTGCTTCACAGCCATGAGTTGTGCACCAAAAAAATCAGCTCCACAGAAGCTCAGGCATGGTTGTGTTGACCCACAGCCACACCCCTCCTGGTTTTAGAGAGGTGTGCACAGGTCAATCTCAAGATGGAGTGGATTCACACATCTTGTGTGAATCTTGTTCTTCCAGCCAGCACTAATTTGCCAAAAGGCCTCATGTGAACTGAGCCAGTGACCTGTGCCAAACTTGGTGGGCACACCAGGCTTCTTGGCTGCAAATGCCACCAAGATGTGGCTCAACAGCACCTTGGGGAGGGGGCTGGAAAATGGTGTTGTAAGCAATACAGGACCTGTCGCCAAGGTAACCACTACCACCTTAAGGGGTGTATTTTGTTAAATGAAGAAGGAAGAGAAAATGAGAGATATAAATACATACTTTCCTCTGCTGCCAGCTTGAGTTGTTGGTGTGTGGTAGGCATAGCCTTGGTTGAGGTCTGCTGTGGTGACATCAAACACACACCAGTCTACCCACCAATCCATGTAGTCTGGATAGGGTGGTTCACCCAGAGTGAGTTTATTGCACCTCTGTAGCCTCCCATAGTATTCCTTGATGGTATCATAGTCAAACAGAGTTACATTGGTCCTCACTGCCTTGCAAGGTGGTGCTTGAGGTACTTCCATCACCTCCTCTTGCATCTCTCTCTCTCTTGAGCAATACAGGACTTGTTGCTATGGCAGGACTGTATGTGGTTCTTTGTACCAAAGAACTGGCCAATGGGGATCCCCACCCAGCCTATTGGCCAATCATTTATATTTTCTTTTAAATAGAGATCATTCTTGGTTTAATATCTGACCACAGGTTTCCCAACAAGTGTGGCAGCAGCTCAAGATCTGGCTTTGTGGCCTTTGGCAACAGACTTCAGCTGGTGGCTACAACTTGACCTACATCACTGTCAATTCAATTGGAAAGGTTCGTTTGGCGGCAGAAGGTGTGCCTGCACGCTGCTCCACTCCACGCCCAAAGCTTCTCCCACGCCGCGGAGAACCACATCTGAGTCGTCAACATTCTCAAATTATCAAAATATGTTGGTGCGGCAAGGCATGCATGTCAGCTCATGTCAAGTTACCAGTGCGAGACGCTTCATTACATGGGATCAAGTGAACGAGGATCGGGGCCGAGAGGCAGAAGTAGCAGTAGAGGAAGAAGACGATGCAAGGGAGGACGGTGAAGAGGAGGAGGCGGAGGATTTCTTGGCGGCGGTGACGAGGGCGTGGTGGCAGTTGAGGCAGATCTTGACTGGCGTGGCGTAGCCCTTGTCCCGAAGGGCCACCATGTGCGGCGTGCACTTTCCACAGTAGATCAGACCTGCACACGCAACATGGCACCCACCGTGGTTGTCCCAACATACGTCGATCGTGAGGGTCGCATCGTGTGACACGATGCGAGTGTGTTTGTGTATGTGTGTAGTCGCGTACCACAGTTGCGGCAGTGATGCTAAGGCCAACGAGGTCAAACCGCAGACGGAGGGGGAGGCGTGTGAGCCAACCACGATGGAGGTGGGGGAGAGAACGACTGCAGGTTGAGTGGTAGGCGGGAGGGGGCGACACACCTTCCACGTGAAGAGGGAGAACTCGGTCTGGCAGGAGGCGCAATGCGTGGCGAGCTCCAGCGGCTGCCAGTTCTTGTAGCTGTAGCCTTCGCTTCGCTCGAGCCTGCAAACGCGAAACAAGAACAGACCAACGTCATCCACGCATGAAACTAAATCTTGATCTTTGCCTCGCAACACGCGCACGCGGCGAGAGGGGGGGGGGGGCATACTTGATTTCGTCGCTGTGGCGCTGTTCGAGGAGTTTGGTGACGAGCATCTGTATGGGCTTGACGAGATTGGCGTCCTCCTTGGCCGAGCAGGTCCAGAAGCCCATGATGTCATGGGCCCGCACAAACTCCTTCAGCGAGGGCGTCAGCGCCGACAACTGTTTGGGCGACACCAGGTCCACTGCGCGCGCACCACACACACACACACACACACACACACACACACACACACACACACACACACACACACACACACACACACAGCGTCAGCAACGAGATACTCGGCGGCGAGCACATTGGGCGATGGGTACCTTTGTTCACGAACATGAGGACGGGTAGCGACAGGTTCTCGCCGTTGGGGCCCTTGTTGGCCACCTTGGCTCTGAGGTCGGTCACCCACGCCTCGGCTTCCTGAAGGTCGCCGGCGACGGTAAGCGGTGAGCACACGCAGCGCTTGGCGCGCGCGAACCTGTGCAGCCTACCTTGAGCGTCTTTGGCTTGGAGGCGTCGACGACCACGATGCCGGCTACTGTGTGTTCATAGTAGAAGCGCGTCTTGCCCCCGAACTTCTCCTGCCCGCCCACGTCCTACTCGAATTGAACGCACACACGCAGACCCACATCGTCAGAGCTGCACACGCTGCCAATGCACTGGGCACTGTATACCCAGAGCATGAGCCGAACGTTGTCGCGTCGTATGTCGGTGCGGTCACCGGCCACGGCCGTCGCAAAGTCGTTCAGCGAGCACAGCGCAAACTCGACGCCGATTGTCGAGCGCTCCTTCCCCGTGTAGAGGCCGTGCACGACCCCTGGCCCCCGAAAACAGTGTATTTTTTGGTAATTTTTAGTTAAAAATATTCTAACTAATAAGGCCATAAAATGACAGAAGCCGTACGATTGATGAGGGCGGTCTGGCCAACGTTGACCGAAGACAAAGAATAGGTGGTGAGCAGAGGTCTATGGAATCGAGAAAAAGAGGGAAATGCTCAACCTTGCCTGTGCCTCGGTCGCCAAGCACTACGACCTTGAACGTGTATTGCTTGTTGCGAGCAGCCCCGACTGCTGGCCCCCTCTGAGGCTCGCTCACTTCATTGCCCATCGCAACAAGCTCTGCTGGTTTTTGGACCAACAATACCGAAAAAGCAAGCTCGTCTTCGCCAATGAGAAGAGAAAATAAAGGAAAATGTTTTCTTGCATTATTTAGCGGACATAGAACGCCCAATCACAGTTTGCTAAAAACGGGCAGCAACCGCGAGTAACAAGAAGCTTCCATCTTCACCAATCTAGTTCCCATCTATCCACACAATGTCGAAACTCGAGCTCAGCTTGGACGAGGTCATCCAGTCGGACAAGAAGAAGAAGCAATTCAGCCAAAAGGCCAAGCAGACCGTTCGCGGCAGCGCTGGCAGGGGCGCAAGGACTGGTGGCGGCGGCCGAACTGGGGGCGGCGGTTTTGGTGGTCGGCAGCAGGGTGGCCAGCAGCAGGAGAGGCGTCAGGGTGGTGGCGTCCAGCGAGGCCAGCGCCGCACGCGAGGACAGAGGGCCACCCCTTACGATAAGGTATCTAATTTACGACCCTAATTTAATTTCCTACTTAATTATTTTTGTTTCATCCAACGTCTCAAATTTCTCTTTGATTATTCTCGAATTTAAGAGGGAGTGCTTGATGCAGACGTCCTGCCCCTTCCTCTCCTTATATGTTCTGATTGAAGCGCAGAACAGCAATGATCAACAAATAATTAATGTTAATTTTTTTGGACAGGTTTGAAAAACTCCCTCAAATGCTCTGCTCTCTGCACGCCCCCAAATCCAACCACATCGACATGTGCAAACCGTCGACTATTGAGAGCGCCCCCAAATCACGGCAGCGACTCGCAGAGCATCAGCTCATCTCTCTGTGTGAGGCCAGCTCGAGCGTTTCACTCACCTCTCCATCATCTCCTCCACCACTTTCATGGCGCCGCCCTCCTTATGTCGCTCTCTCTCTCTCTCTCTCTCTAACTCATTTCCCTAGGTGGGCCCCACTTCCCTTCTTTCTCTCTCTCTCTCTCTCTGCAACGCGACGTCGGCCTCGACTGATCGTGGAGTGATGCCGGTGACATCACGGCGTTCTTCGTTTGGTCGATCTGGCAGGGTAACCCAGAGGCCGCGTGGTCGCACGATCTCTACAACGACGAGGAGGAGGGCAGACGCGACACCGGCGGCAGGGACCTCGGCAACACCGGCTTCCTGAAGCGCTCGCTGGGCGGCGGCGGCGGCGACAAGACCACCGTCGAGATCACCAACCTCAGCTACGACGTGTCCAGCGACGACCTCAAGGTGATCTCTCTGCAGTTATCGCAGCGATCTGATGGTTGCCTTTTGCTGACGTGTCACACACACACACACACACACACACACACACACACACACACACACACACACACAATATCCAATGGCGCAGCGCCTGCTGGGTGCGGTGGGGGACCTGGCCAAGGTGCACATCGCGTTCGACAGGTCGGGCAGGTCGGAGGGCACCGCCAAGGCCGTGTTCGAGTCGCGCGATGCCGCCAACAGGGCCATCAGGGAGTTTGACGGCGCCGAGCTCGAGGGACAGGTCTTGAGCCTCGCCATTGTGGCCAACGACGCCCCGCGCAACAGGAGGGGCGGCGGCGGCGCCAAGAGGATCGGTGATGGCGACTTCCAGCTCTCCACGACCGGCGGTCGCAAGGTCATCACCAGGTGTGTGTCTCTTTCTCTCGCGTGCGCCTTGTCGTGTTCGGGTGGATTTGATTGGCCTGCTCGACTCACTAGCCACGTTGGCTCTCGCCTCCGCAGAGTGCGCGCGTCGGACGACAGGGGCTTCCTGTAACAACGCCCTCGTGTTCCTCCTCTTTGCCCCCCCCCCCAAATCCTCTGCGTAGAATACAAAGAACAAAACAAGTACAACAGAGATCATGACCAAGAGTCGACGGCCTGGGTTGCAGCGGTCAGTTCTGCTGCTGCTGCTTGAGGTCATCAACTAGACTCGTTCTTGTACACACGCGCGTCTGTCTGGTGTCAGGCTATCTCTATTTGTGGCGTATCTGGCCTTCTGTTTTTGCGGGGTCCTGTTGCGTGTTGACCTGTGGCCCTTTTGTGTGCTTGGAAAGTTGGTCGTTTTGGTATTGCGCCTGCCTCCTTGGATTGATTGAACACAAGCTCCACAGGCATCTGCATCTCATTGCCAAGGAATAACGAGAAGGAAAGGAGAGGCGGTGGAAGGAGACTCAATGCATTTGTAGACAACATTTTTCCTGCATTAGCCCCCCCACTCTACTTGCGCCATCGTACGACTCAACGCTCGACATCTCAACGCATTCATCTCTCATTGACAATTGTAGAGGAAGTGCAAGTCTGCGAAAATGTTCGGGGAGGATGAAGGACACGACGAGGAGGCCCACATGGGTGGATCCAATCGAGGGGGCTCGTCATCTTCAGCATCTTGGCCATCCTCGAGGCCCATGTTGCCACCGTCACCTCTTGCCACGAAATCCGTTCGCATGGTGAGCCACCATGGTGGTTACGCGCCCCCCGCTCCGAGATCGACTCAACAAGAGGAGGAACCGCTTCGCCAGCCCAGCAGCATGCAGCGCCTCCTCAGGTACACTCACCGTTTCCCCTTTGGTGTAGTCTTGTGTCACATCGCTCGTGCAGTGATTTTTTTCAATTTTTTTTATATATTTTTTTAAAATTAATGGATTTATTCATTGATCGTGTTCTGTTGGTAATTGATCGATCTACTTCGCGGTCTTGTTCTTTCAAAGGTGTTTTTCTGAGCTGGATGCATCGCTGGTGCTGAGCGTGCCCAGGCAGGACCTCATGCGCGCCATCATGTCACAGTACGACCTTAGGTAGCCTCCCCTCTCCTCCCTCTCTCCACATTTTGCCTGCGTTTGCTACGCGCGGGTTGCTCGCTCATCTCTCGCGCGCGCGACTCTCCCCTTAAGCGAGGACGAGGCCAAGACGGTCCTGTTGGAGAAGGAGAACGAGCTCAAGGAGAAGGTCGGCAGCGAGGGCCTCAACACGCGCGTCTTCAAGCGGTAAGCGCATCGCCTTTCTCCGCGCTCAGCTCTGGTCGTAGACCA